>JALJCO010012077.1:0-111107 GCA_023101725.1 Atherinomorus stipes | reverse complement strand
AAAAAAAAAAAAAATCAGAACAACACACCCCTAATTATAAAAAAAAAAAAAAAAAAAAAAAAAAGTATGATGCACAAGCTTGGTTTCTTCTATGGTGCTTGCACTTCAAGTCTCTCTTCTCTTTCTTAGTTTTTATCCATTCAGGCTGTTTGCTGTGTATGCTGTCATAGCCAGTGGAGGTATCCTAACTTACCCTTCCGGTACGTTCTATTTATAAGATCTGTTGTGCACATGCTATGGGAGATGGGGCTGTTGCAATGGAAAAGTCCTTGTTTAGAAACTGGCAGATAAAAACCGCCATAGGTAAAGTTATAAGCTAGTTAGCATTAGCAGCTTCTATCAACTGAAAAGATCTGGACTCGTACATGTGCAATCAGTGAGTAAATTTCTTTAATTTAATTACCTGTTTTGACAAAACAACAGCAGAAAAACCTACGGTACCATATTGGCATTTCCCTTCTGGTACTATAGTTTTCATTTCATTTGCTGATAATGATAATTTGGGTGTTTCACTTGCATGAAACCAGGGGGAGCCTGAAAAAAATAACTTTGCACCATTTCATTAAAACTGTAGGACGTCTGAGAAATGCCACAGTGCAGATGACTTGTTCTTATTTTGAGAAAAAAAAACAAAACAAGTAAGGCTGTATGTTTGTAAGTACCCTAACTCTGGCTTTAGCAAGGGAAAAGAGTCAGAATACATCATATGGTGAGAAGCTGCTAATAAAAGCATAAAACCAAGCATGGTTTCAACACAGGGCAAGCAGGGGTGTGCAGCGTTATGGTAGTAGCAGTAAGGGGGTCCTCAAAGACAATAGGTAGGGAACTGCTACTCTATCACATCAACAAGAAACAAAACCCGAACTGGGAGCTGTGCATGTATGAGTATATCTGTGGCTGCTGTCAAAACATATTATGTGATATGTAATTTCCGTGTAGACTTGCACAAACCACCCATTCATCTGATAAAAGTCTCTTACAGAACTGCCGAGGTCCTGGGCTCCCATCAGTCCATATGCAGGGTAGTCCATCTTCTGAGTTAGATGGACACCTTTCTGCAGTCTGAGACCAGAGAAGAAGAAGGGAAAGCAGAAACAGGACAGACAACAGCAGTGTGTTAAAAAGTGACTGAACAGCATCTTTTGTTTTACAGAATAAAGAAGCAGGCTGAAATGAACATAGGGATGGAAAAGAGAAAATAAAAAGCAGATTATTAATCTTTTAATTGCATCATAGCAGACAAGTACCTATGCACCAGCATACGATTTCACCTCAATAAGTTATCTTTGTGTAATTTGGGATTTAACTAGTGCCGCAACTAGGGTCGCAATCTCACATTGCTACTACCCCTCCCAGGCTCTCACATACAGTCCGATCACTCTGTGATATGATACAAAAATACAGATATTATGACCATATGTGTGATCACAGCCCTACGTTGTACATACTTCCCTGTAATTCACTCACTTTGTCGGCTACTGAGCTCAGACCGTGAACAGCTGAAACAGTCATGTCGCTGCTACAGTAATCAGTGTGTTTGCAGCAGCAGAGCGTTATAATTCATTGTGGTGGTGATGTTGTTGTGAATGTGCAGCAGGCTGTAGCCAACCATATTTAGCACAATGCATTACTTATGGGAAACATTGAAAGCGCTAAAGACTAACAACTTAGCTCCAAGCAGCACAACACATGGGAGAAGTGGTTGTAATGCGGAAGGCTGGAGCCAGGTCACACCAACCAATAGGAACACGTCTCTCATCCACCAGTGTAGGCCCCGCCCATCAACTGCACTTGAATTCACAAACAAAACTTTAGAATTTGTAACCAAAAATGTATTTTAACTAGATATCAAAGAGGACTGCTTTATAAGCAAACTACTTGTATGTTTTTAAAGTTGAAGGTTTTTGAAATCTTCAATTTTTAAAAATTGTTGTTGATTGTCACTTAATTTCTTTTGCTCTCAAATCTCTTTTTTGGTTTCAAATCTATTCTATTTGACAGAAGTGGAAATTGTGGAGTCGACAAGTCTTTCATGTCATGTATTTATTCTGCCCAACCACAGAACCAGGTGAGTCCAATCAGCCTAGTTTAATTCACTGTGCTGATTCAACTCACCTGTTAATAACTAAGAAAAACCTAATAACACGTTTAATTATGTCAGCACATCATCTTAGATCTGGGCTTAAAAAATAATTTAGCGTGATTTCATGGGAGGAAACAGTTTTTATCAGGGCTTCTACAATCTTTTACGTTTTTCTGTCCTCTTTGTTTTCTCTTTTTTTTATCAGTTTGGAAACGCGACTAAACAGTGTGTAGCTGCTTATGATTATTTTATTATTATCAACACTGAAATGTTACTGACGGTGGCTACTACCACTGTCAGATGCTTCATAGTGGCTGCTATTGCTGTCAGATGCTTCATAGCGGCTACTACCACTGTCAGATGCTTCATAGCGGCTACTACCACTGTCAGATGCTTCATAGCGGCTGCTATTGCTGTCAGATGCTTCATAGCGGCTGCTACCACTGTCAGATGCTTCATAGCGGCTACTACCACTGTCAGATGCTTCATAGTGGCTGCTATTGCTGTCAGATGCTTCATA
Organism: Atherinomorus stipes; assembly: GCA_023101725.1. Lineage (NCBI taxonomy): Eukaryota > Metazoa > Chordata > Actinopteri > Atheriniformes > Atherinidae > Atherinomorus > Atherinomorus stipes. Next base: position 108,504 of record JALJCO010012077.1, on the reverse strand, counting down.
GCGGCTGCTACCACTGTCAGATGCTTCATAGCGGCTACTACCACTGTCAGATGCTTCATAGCGGCTGCTATTGCTGTCAGATGCTTCATAGCGGCTGCTACCACTGTCAGATGCTTCATAGCGGCTACTACCACTGTCAGATGCTTCATAGCGGCTGCTACCACTGTCAGATGCTTCATAGCGGCTGCTACCACTGTCAGATGCTTCATAGCGGCTGCTACCACTGTCAGATGCTTCATAGCGGCTGCTACCACTGTCAGATGCTTCATAGTGGCTGCTATTGCTGTCAGATGCTTCATAGCGGCTGCTACCACTGTCAGATGCTTCATAGCAGATGCTATGAAGCATATAATAATCAATAATATCTTATCTCATATTTGATAACAGTGGAGATGGAAGTTATCAGCTGCATCTCCACTGTGTCACAAAGAGGCAACTTACACAGTGTTTGAATCAGGGGTGACCAGCTCCGGTCATTGAGGGCCAAAATCCTGCAAGTTTTCCATGCTTACCTACTCCAACACACACCTGACTCAAATTAATGAGTTACAGTGCAAAGCTTCATAGGCTGTTAGATTCATTTAATTTGATTCAACTGTGCTGGTGCAAGGAGGCATGGAAAGCCAGCAGGGGGCCACCATCTTAACCCTTTGAACCCTAAGCCCATTTTTGTCGAAATTACATACTCCAGTTAAAATGAGTGTATCTCTGCAACCACAAGGTCTATTTGAATGAATTTGGTGTCAAATTACAGAAAACACTTGTGAGATTTGTGGAGATGTGTAAATATAAGTATATTTGTTACTGGTGAAGAGTAAATGAAGGTGGCACAGCAAAATTTCACACCTCGCCTAAAAAAAAACATGCTTTCAGCATCAGTAACTCTCTGAAATGATGATGTAGAAGCTATTTATCTCTTTCAATCCAAAGTGCAATATGTTGACATTGTTTCTGCAAAGACCTCCCCTTCTAAAGTAAAGCACACCAAAATTACAGAGTTTTTTTTTTTTACAAAAAGTTCAGGCGAGGTTTCCAAAATGGCCAATTTGGCACAATTGGCACCATTTGTGCCATCTGCATTTTCCCATGTGCAAATCTTTATATTTCATTTTTAGATCACTAATGGTGATGAGTAGAGCTAAATACAACAGTTTTTGGCAACTGTTCTGATTTACACATTAATTTAGTGCCCCCCCCCCCCCCAAAAAAAAGCAAAAGTGGTAAAAAGACAAAAAAAACTCAAAAGGGAATGCACATATGTGTACAAATGTACACGTGATTCCAGACCCATTTACAGTTACACAAAAGTATCATATCTGATAAACAAACAAGTATTTTTTTCCCCAAACAAAGCTGCCAACTTCAGTTGGATTGATAAATATGACACAAATAAATTTATAGTCATAATATTTGCAAATAACACATACCTATTTGATGTTGGAGGGCAATAATCTGAATCACTGTTGTGTTTGTCAGGATGTATGAGGTCGTCCTCTTCTGAGGAGGAATCCTCCAGGCAAACAGTCACCTCTGTCCTCCATTAATAATTTTAAAAACTCCTCAGCAGTGTAATGCTTCTTCGACATCTTCTTTGACATGTTTTTTTCAGTTTTTATAATATTGTAGAACAAATATTTTGGAAAAACAGCCTCAAACCGCAGCTTTCGCAGCCTCTGCTTTGCGTCATCAGTGCGCTCTGAATACGCACGCCCTAGCAGCTTCACGCTGTGTGTCGTTGCGCAGGCCCATAACTCCACAATGGATTGGTTGATTTTGGTGAATGAGACATCAATCAATTCGTTAGAGCCAATAGAATTTAACTAGACCCAGGTGGGAAAGATTGACAGTACTTCCAGCCAATCATAGCCAGCAGAAGGCGGTGATGCAGTATAGGTACATACCTGCATAGGTGGAATGTAAAGCAGGCTTGTGGGTCCTAAAGCCCTCCGGATAAACCAATAGGGTTTTCTGTCTAGCGCCAGAGATCATTCTCAAACAACCATGTGTGGATTTACCGGTAAAAAAAAGTTTTCACGGAGAAACAGCAAAGGTAAGAGAAAACTTTAAAACTAGTTTCTGGCTGAGCGCTTTCTGCTGTTGCTGTTTTGTGGCCTCTATCTCTGCAATGCATTGGTGTAGACGACTGGGGAGCACATGTTTGGATTCTAAAGAGTCTGAGCTTTCATATGGTATATAATTTGTGCTGGTCTGATGCGGTGTTGTGGCTGTAGAGACCGAAATGTTGTACGTAGGTTGCTATTATGCCGTGTATTTACATTTTACATCTTTTATTTTATTTGGATATAACTTCAGTTGTGTTTTGCACAATTTGAAAAGGTTTGTGCTGTCTTGTAGCCTAGCTTCTGCAGTTTAATTTGATGTGTCACATTGCTATAATCTCTGTCATCAATGCATCGTTTATCAGCGTTGTTGTTGAGTAACTATCACAAGGGACCTTAAAAGGTCCCTCTCGGGTTCAGGGGAAGCCGCGTATACTCATTGCATCTATCTTCAATTGAATACACCATAACTGACCCAATTTTCAACTGATTTAAAGCCAATTGGTTTATTATATATATCTGATATTTATGACAAAGCATAAATATTTAATTTGCATACACACATACTTAGACACACATCCACATGCATACAGTGATTTTATAGCCTCGTACACCAGCCTGACCAACGCTATGTATGAGACAAATGGCAAGTCAGACTTGCCTTGTGTCTGTCTCTTTTTTTTTTTTTGCGCCGCTAGGTGGCAGCAGTTCGTACTAGCTCTCTCTTAGCTTTTGAGTTTTTTGGGAATATATTTGTCTTTTCATCAACACTACCTGTCAGATTAGGTTTTTCTTGGAAGATTTTTTACGCTGATTTGAAGACTGCAATTTTCTTCATATTTTTTCACAACTTGTTATGATGTGTATCCATAGCAACGGAGAAATTGTTTACCACTGAGAACAACTGTTAAAATTCTCCTAAATCAAGATTATTAGTGAAATAACACGTCAAATCTCAGCTGTCTGTGCAGGTCAACAAAAACAGTTCTGCGGGAAGCTAAAGGGAGGCGGAATTGCAGTGCTGGTCAATCAGCGTTGGTGTCATCCAGGACACATCACTGTCAAGGAGAGGATCTGCACAAGAGACATTGAAATGTTAGCTGTGAGTTCCGTCCACATTATTGACACAGAGAGTAAAATGTGGAGGGAGATGAGGCTGCGTTCAGGTTTTTTGGAAATATATTTTCAAAAAACTCAAAAGCCAAGAGAGAGCGATTACAAACTGCTGCCACCTGTGTTATTCTGGTAGCAGTTTATATAATACCAGGTACTGCACTGGAGACAGCCTGTGATGTCATCAGCTCCGTTGTGGCTAAACTACAAACACAGCATCCAAACTCATTCATGGCGATCTCTGGAGACTTCAACAACGTCTCCCTCTCTGCTACATTAACAACTTTCCAGCAGTTTGTCAGCTGCTCCAAATAAGATGTTGGACTTATTTTCTGTTTTCTTTAAAGTCATGTCCTCCTCCAGCCAGCGGCTCATCTCAGCATGCATGGACTTCATTCATGATACTGACGTTTACAACTGACACACCGCTCACGGTCCACAATGATCCACACCTGTGTAGCCTCATCAGCTTTTCTGTTGAAATCCGTCTTATCTGCAGCTTTTACCTGCAGATAAGGTAGAAGCTCGAGATGTCACAAGGATGTCCAGCATGAATGGATTTAATTCAAAACAGATCTCCCTAAAAAAACAGACAGACACACACACACACACATACACTCCTACCCTACAAACAGTGGACTATCGTGCAAACCTGCCAAGAAGGAACTTCTGTTTCTCGTCATTTTGAAAAAATAAAAACCCAATATAAAATTTACTTTTAAGCTGTGTTACTATAATATAACTAAAAAAATGACTTAATTTATTTTAAAGAAATTGCCAAGAGGGGACCTGGATCTCTGAGTGTCGTCTACATATCAAAGTGGGGACTACCTCCAAAAAAAGAAAAAAGGCATTGACAATGACATTCCAATGGGTGAGGGGCCTGCAGCCTGTCAGACACAGGATGAAACAATGTTTAAAGATGCATTTCATCAGTTCAACAAAACATTTCAATCTTGACGTGACAAACCCTAAAGTGATCTAAACATAAAATTGTATTTGTTTTTTCTCTCTGAGGAAATTTCCATCTGCATTTTTATGTCTATTATTTGCCACTAGATCATGTAAAGGCTCTCTAGCAAAATGTTTTTTCCCTTTAAAAAGACACAGACCAAAAAAATGTACAAAATAATAAAACTGACAAAACACTAAGTAATATTTTCTATCAGACAAGGTCCCCAATTGGTTTTTATATCATGACAGGGGTCCACTGTTGGCTGGTTCAGAATGACACAAGTCCCCTCTAAGATAGCACAGAGTGACACACACATTCCAGATTAGGTGAATAAAAGATAAATTAACAAAATTGATTGTTTTTAAGACAAATAAATGGTCAAGGGTGCTGGGAGGTCAGGGCCAGCAACTCCTCCTCGGCTGGCATAAACACTATCAGAAGCACTAACTTACATTTACAACCTAAATTCCAATTTTATTTACTGCAACTGTATTAATCTATTCCCAACAATCCATTTTCTTAATTTCTTAACGTTTCTCTTGGCTGCGCTGCTTCCATTACATGTATGTGGTTGCAAGATTTTTTTTGTCCAATCAGATTTCAGCCTGTGTGTTGCCATCTAACCTGCCCAGGGCCTTCAGAATCAGTAGCACTGGTGGATGTAACATTAACAATATTAGAGATGGACTTTTTCTTTAATTAATCAAATTTTAAATTTGCCTCACAGGGCCAGCTAGAAGGTATGTACATCAGCATTTTCCTTCCTCTGATTGGTTAGTTTGAGCTAAACTTTTACAGCCAAGTTCAGCTAGCATAACATGTATTACAGTGACCTGCACTCATCATACACTTGAGTTAAATGAAAGAATGAAATGAAGTGAAATGAAAAATACTTTATTCATCCCAGAAGGGAAATTCAGTATTGTAAAAGCTCACTTTTTCTTTTTAAATAAACAAAAAAGTCAGTCAGTCTTGTTCTTTAGGGTGATGGCTGCTGGCAGGAATGAATTTCTGTCTCAGAGACAGATGAAAATCATCAGAGACGATGCTCATACTCAAGCAGCTAAAGCTAAAGTAGCTATGCCTTATAAGAACAAGCCTCATTCAGAAAGGGCAGAGCTCATGTCACAGAAGCCAGCAGCTAACTGTCAGAGTTGTGGCAAACATCCACAACATAAATGGAATAAAGGCAAGTGTCCAGCAAAAGGCTCCATCTGTTCATACTGTCACAAACCCAATCACTGGATGGCTGTTTGCCAAAGGAGGAAAATGCACACACTGGATGTGGAGACTTCTGTGAATGAAAACTCTGATGATGACATTTAGAACATTAATCTAACTCAGATAGTCACACAAGCAAGCTCATTAACAGATGACAAGTGGGCAGTGTCTGTCACAAGAAGTGAACTCTAGGATTGACACACCTTTGCGGATGCCTGAACAGCCAGCTGTGTCAGCAGAAAAACCTCAGGACACTGGTCAGGTTCAAGTTTCAGTGCCATACACTACCCAAAGAGGAAGAGTAGTGAAACCACCCAAAAGACTGAACTTATAATCATTGCAAGGTTGCTGTTAAAATACAGGTTATTTGAACACGAGTGTCGTAGCACTAGAACTGTGTTAATACTTACAGCTTATAAATTTTCATCTATTAAGACTGCTAATTCTTTTCTGCTGTTCAGTCTACACAAAAAAAGAGTGCTACAGAATTCTCTAACGACATTGTTCTTGAGTATTAAGGCTGTAGAGTGTTATTTTCTGTTGGAGAAAGAGGGATGTAATGTATTGCCGCTGGAATACAGTTCTGTTTGTTCTGCCTTGTCAGTAGAGAGCAGCAGTGTGCTATATGTGTGCAGTGAGCAGAGCACCACCTGAATAAAAACACACAGTAATGTCCACCAGTCCGTTGGTTCATGTCTTTACAACTTCCAAACAGTACACCGACCTTAAAGAAAGGCTCCCCTGAAAGCCACAGTGTGATCTGAACCTTGATCAATATATTCATTGGAATGCCTTTAACTTGTAAAATCAAAGCTAATTTATCACAGTTACCTTTCCTCCCTCTGGGTAGTACTCCTGCTGCTCCAGGTCTGCCCCCCCCCCCCCCCCCCGTAGCTCTGCATGCTGTCCGCATGCACAGCAGGTGACATCATCACCGCTGCTGCAGTGGCAGTTCAGAAATGTTGACGTTTTTGTGTTAAATCATTTAATTTTCGGCATCCTGAAGGTGGTGATGATAAAACAGCTGCAGCAGCCGCCAGTCAGTGAAGGAGAAACGCGTTTTCCTCCTCTTTCATACCGAAGGCTTTGCTCTGTCTATGCGGTGGCACGCGCTTCTTAACGTGCTTGTGTTGTGGTTTGAGACAGAGCGTGCCTGGGTCTGCATTTGTGATTGGTTAGGAGGGAATAATGACTGTAGTATTAAGCTACATGATAGGCTGGAATTAAAAACAAAGGGAGACTTTTGATGACTGAAGAGAGACCGGGGTAGCAAAAGGACCCCGTTTCCCTCTCCCATCCCCCGCTCGTGGCTGTGTGTAAGATGTGTGTCGTTTGCAGTTAAAACTGAGAGGCAGTACCAAGTCATGTTGGGAGTGGGGTCGCGTCGGCGGTATGTCCACCCAACCAGGCCTCCCTCCTTCCACAAACTATATGGCCCGCCTCTCAGAAGTGGTTGTGAGCTGTCGTTATTTTATGTGTTTAGGTGTCTAACCCCGTGTTCACACCGGACGCGAATAAAATTATTCGCGCGAATGAATTACATGTTAAGTCAATGTACAGGCGCGAATTGACGCGCCTTTGCTTGGCGCGGCGCGTTTGACGCGAATTCGCGGCGCGATGAGCCCCAAACGCGCGTCTTACTCGCGCGAATGAGGCGTTTTACTCGCGCGAATGAGGCGTCCTATTCGCGCGAATAGAGCGTATTTCGCCTATTCGCTCGAGTTGAAAAAATTGAACTCGAGCGTTTTTGACGCGCGAATAAACGAGCCCCGTCATTGAAAATGAATGAGACGAGATGAGAACGGACCGACGCTCTGCAGCTCGCTGCTCTCTTCAATAGTAAAGGAGGAAAAAGCGCTTTTCAAAGATAAAATCACAAAGTGCTGCACACAAAAGTAGTGTAATACCATAAATTTAGGTCTATAAACCTGGTCAAACAAAACCTCATTAACCAAAAGCTGCAGATCTCTGCAGCCGGTGTTTGACGGGATGAAACGTCACAACGCGACACTCCCGGAGGAATATGCAGCTCTGTCCTTGCTACATAAATAAATTGAGGTTGATTGTTATAAAACGTTAATATAATTCAATATGAATCTGTGGTCAGACTGGTGTAGTATTCAGTTTGGTCAGAAGATGACGCTGCAGTACCAGCAGTTCAGCTTCAGCAGACGTAAACAAACACACGTTGTGTGTGTTGTGGTTGTGAACCGGTTGAAAGCAGCAGGAAAGCGGACAGTTACGAGTTGCATTTAATCAGCTGGTCAAATGTTGAGAGGTGGAGGCGAGGAGACGGCAGAGACTCGTTAAACTGAGCTACAATAGCTAGCGACAACACGTTTTTTTGCTGGAAGTTGATGGACATTTTGGTGGAAGCGCTAGCTAGCTGCGGCTAGCTTACTCACCGAAGGCAGGTGGACCGACGCTCCGCAGCCGGCACGACACCGGAATACAGCGCCTGTAGTTTGTGTCCTGGAGGGATTTGCAGCACCGATCCTCCCCGACAGAAGCCCATCAAACTGGGCTGGGAAATCCCCCTGGAAGCGGCCGTCATCCAGACGTAACTCCTGGATCAGCTGATGAAATTCACCGAGCTCCGATCGCCTCTGGAGAAACTGGTGGGTCCAAACACGGCGTCTTCTCTTTTCCATCTTCCAGAGCAGGTAGAATGCCGCAACTCGCTCAAAATAACCGGACTCTGCCACGTTCATCTGACTGAACTGAATGACTACGTGACAAACCACTGTTTTCTCTAGAAAATTCAACTTGACGCGCGAATGAAGCGTTTTATTCGCGCGTACAATACGCCCCATTCGCGCGTACAATACGCTTCATTCACGCGAAAAAAACGCCTGAATGAAGCGAGTAAACTTCCAGCATTCGCGCGTTGAAATCTAGGCGCGTACGCGAATGGAGTCGTCCGGTGTGAACACGGGGTAAGTGTGGTTAAAATTGGGGAGCAGGCTGTCTCTAGATGCAGCAAATGAAGGCACTTTGATGCCCCCCCAACCACGCCTGCTTGACACGCGCCCTCCCCAAGACCCTACGTGTGTGTGTGTGTGTGAGGTAGAGCAGAGGGGGAGAGAGGTCTTGGGAAGGGAGACCAGGGGGATGTGAGTTCCCCCCTGGAAGATGAGCCGTTACCGGCATTAGGTACCCCTGCCTCCCAGAATCCCTGGCCGTGGGGGCAGGCATGGCCGCCCCCACGGCCAGGCGACCGGCATTCGCCGCAAAGGGGCCAGCGCCGGCCCCTGGGGGCACCCGACCACTCCAGGCCAGGGAGGGGGGACAGGTACGGGAGCGGAAAGGGTCGGCGGAGGGGCCAGAGTCACAGGCCCACCATCCCCAGGCCCTGCAGACCCCCCACGAGGCACGTAGAGCTCGCAGGCAAGCCTTTTCAATGGATATATATCGTTATCGAATTATCGTCCAGCCCTACTATGAAGCCTTCCACATCTTCTTCCACATGAGGCTTCAACTCAACAGCCAAAATAAAGTGAACTCGAGCTTCATCATCAAGCACATACCTGGGCCAACCTCCCACTGGACACAGGTGAGCTGATAATTATTTTTTTATGATGTATACACTTTCTGTAAATGAAAAGATGATTGTCACACATTACTTTATAATGAATATTGTGTTTATACATGGCCTCGTGAATGTATACACCTACTTTGAATAATACATCTAATGTCTCTAATGTCATTTTTACTTGTATGTGAATATCTTTTTCAGCTACTTGAAACACTTGCTCATTCATATTTCCTTTCTTTTTTTTCTTTTTTTTTTTTAGCAGTCAGATATCCAAATACTACAAAAAACACCGGAGACACTGGATACAAGTCTGAGTTCAGAGGCCACAACATTTGAAGATGATAGCTCATTTCTTCCACCAGAGTCCCCACAAACATCTAGTCAAGATACAAGCACTGATGCACCACCAGAACAAGACAGAGACTGGTCAGAAAGGAAGTGGATTGTCAATGAGTCAGCCATTATGGAATTATTCAAAACTTGCCATACTTGTGGGGTTTTCATTGATGACAAAAATGTGACCATGAATGGATCCATGATCACAAAAGACTGGACATGTACAAATGGGCATAGTAAATTATGGCAATCATGTCCTCATGTCAATGGAAAGCCAGAGAATAATCATTTTGTCAGCAGCTATACTTTTCACTGGGACAACCCAGACTGAAATTCAAGAGTGGGCTGATCTTGTCAATTTGCAGCTTCCAAGCAAGACTACTTATTATTCCTTGCAGTCTGCTGATCTGATACCGGTTGTTCATGTAACCTACAATGTAATACAAGAGGAAATTTTGACAGAGCTCAAAGAGAAAACAGATGCAGGCTGCCACGTTGATGTTTGTGGTGATGCAAGGTAAATTTGCATTCTTGTGTGTATTTTGATTCTGTGCCACATGAAACTATTTGGAATTGGTAAATCTGTGATGATACCAAACTATTTTTTTTCATCATTTTTTTTTCCTTTTTTTTTTTATATCTACAGGTCAGACTCCCCAGGTTACTCTGCAAAGTACACCACATATAGCTTCCTAGATGACTCGACCAAGAAAATCATCATGTCTGATTTAAATCGGGTATAACTGTTACTGGTAGATATCAGATCAAAGCCAGTGTATTCTGGTGAATACAGGTACAATACAACTTTATGATTTCATCATACTGTTATTGTGTAAAATACAACACGTCACTGAAACCACAAGTTCATCAGCAATGGAGAAAGTCAGTTTCCAGAAGGGCCTGGATCGTCTGCTACAATCTGAAGTTGGTGTTGCTGTTGACACCACAGACCATCACTCATCTATAAGGAAGATAATGAGGGACTCCTACCCTGAGATAAAACATCCGTTTGACCCATGGCATGTGAAGTCAAACATAGTTTGACTGAAATCCAAAATTTAGAAATCAGACTGTTTCTTTATAAAAATGACTGTTGACTGGACTTTTTCATATTGTTTACTAACCCCTTTTATTGTTTTTGCATTATTTAGGAGTGAAAAAGAAGGCAACTGCAGCAGCCCAAAAGAAAGACAGTCGTGAATTGCAGCCATGGATCAAGTCTGTGTGCAATCACTTGTGGTGGTCCTGCAGCAACTGTGGTGGTGATGAAAAGGTAATGATTATTTTAATAATAATAATGATAATAATGGATTAGATTTATACAGCGCTTTTCAAGGCACTCAAAGTGCTTTACAGTAGATCCATTATTCTTTCACTCCTCAGTCGTACTTGGCGATGGTAAACTACGTATAGCCACAGCTGCCCTGGGGCAGACTGACGGAAGCGTGGCTGCCATTTCGCGCCTACAGCCCCTCCGACCACCACCGGAACCATTCACACACATTCATACACCAGCAGTGCCCCCACTTTTATCAATTACATCTATTTATTGCTTGAAAAATACATTGTGAGCAAGCCCAAATTATTTTCAAATTGCAACTATCGAAGACAAAAACTGACAGTAAAAGCGATACAATCAAATAATGTATGTAAAAGGAGAAAAATAAAACAGTGTTCCTAGGATATTCATTTTATTCAGTCCAAGATATACATATGTAAGGGCAGAGCCGGATTAAATAAATGGACTACACTAGGCAGACTGTAGTCCACACTCTGAGTCCCGGATGTAACTAATGTTAAGATAAATGTCACTATTTTCAAGAGTCTTGAAAAAATTCTTAACTAAAATAGTCTTGAATTAAGACTATTTCTAGTTAATAAATTTGGTATATCAACAATGAAATAAATTGTAGATAAAACATTAACATATTCGTATTCTTATTTCTTTCCCCTCTCTGTTTGGGCCCCTAGTGTTGTAGTCAAGACCGCACCAACCGAGACCAAGACATTTCCGAGACCAGGGAGTACCGAGACCAAGACAAGGTCAAGACATTCAGAGGTCGAGACCGAGACAAGACCAAGACTTTTACAGACCGAGACCGAGACCAAGACCTTTACGGACCGAGACCAAGCCGAGACCAAGACCTTTATGGACCGAGACCAAGCCGAGACCACGGACACAAATATCAAAGAAAAATCATAACAAAACATCAAAATTTGAGGGTTTTTTAAAGTTAACTTTTAAACAAATATGACAACAAAAATGAATCGTTCTGTTGTTTTGAAAGCAGCATTATGAATTAAATAAACTATAAACTAATAAATTTTGGCAAACATCAATTTTAACTATTGCCAAGTTGGGAGAAATCTCTTCTTATTTTCTGTCATTTGGTCTCTTTTTAATCTCAGTGTCTGTTTTAGAACTAATGACAACAGTATAAGTAGCCTACTCCTATATGTAGGCCTATATAAGTTCTGCATATCATCTGAAATTTCTGCAGTGTCATCATCATCATCATCATCATCATCATACTCACAATGTTGAAAAGTTTTACAAAGAACTATTTTGTTTAGTAATGAGACAGTTTGCACAAACATGAAATGATATAATCACGACTAAAAAAAAAGTTTATAATCAAACAAAATTCAGATTCACAACGAACCTGAAGTAAACACGCACGCTGCATGAGGTGAGAACCATGTAGACTCAATCACAAATGCGCAAACATGGAGTTTGTTCAGTAAATATAAACTCTACATTAACCTGGAAACAATAATGACCCTGCTAAGCATCACTGTTGCAGGTAAGATGTTCTTAATGATCTCTGATGTGAAATAATTACTCTGCATACCTGAAGTCTGAAAAAATAACGGGGATTTGCTGTGTGGATGATCGATCTCTGATCAGTGACTGAACAGCTGATGATGCGGTGCTTTGCGCCTTGGCAGGCGGAAGAAGTAGTTTAAACCTGTTTGTACGATTTAGTTAGTTTTCACGGTGTTCATCGGTGATAATAAATGTGAAATCAGATTTAGCTTGAGAATCAGTTCTATAATACAGGTGGTTGGTCGGGGAAGAATCACTATTTCAGTATCAATCCGCACAGAAATCGTCTTTTCGGGTAAATGCTTTTGAGCTTCATGGCTTTTTGGTTAGTTTTATTATAAATACTGAGGTCCTGGTCCAGACCTCGGTATGCTATGGTATGGCAATGGTAGCTACAGTCATGCTTACAAGTTCACACAGCCGCTCTCCTCCTGTCGGCTCGCGCATCTCTGCAGGTGTGCGCAGGAGGCGCTCGGTCACAGTGCAGCTGCAGGGAGACGTAACACTACCGATGCTTTTAAGTTGTCATTCGCTGTTTTTAAGAGGCTCCTTTTCCTCTTATCAGCAGCTAAGTTATGGACAAAAAGCCGATCAGCAGTGGTCTCCACCGGTCTCGTTCAAAAATCCCGAGACCGCCCTGTCCGAGACCGAGACAAGACCGAGACAAAATTCTGTCGATACCAAGACGAGACCGAGAACCTAAAAAAATGGTCTCGAGACCGGTCTCGAGACCAAGACCGATCTCGAGTACTACAACACTATGGGCCCCCCCACCCCCCAGGCCCTAGGCATGTGCCTAGTTTGCCTTTGCGTAAGGGTAAACTAGTCACAGTTGATTGTCATGTAAACCATGTCCAATAAGAACCATGATGTATAGCAAAGGAGGCTATAAGACAATTTCTTATTGGGATAGACTTTTTTGTTATATTTGTAAACTAGCATTTATAAATAAATTTACTCAAGGAACTGAGGAGATTGTGGACATCTATCCTCTATCATGTCTGTGGCATCCACTGTTGGGAGGAGGATGAAGAAGAGTACACATGTCGACATGAGGAGCTCACCAAAGAGCAACAGGGAAGGAAGAAATGGCTGAAGAATGGCAGTGCTGCATACAACACTGTCAGCCATCGTACTTGATAAAACCCTTTTGAGAGGCCTGGGTCAAATGACCCTATTCAAACACACTGGTGAGTTGAAATAATCTTATCACCATTAGGTGGACCATGCTTGATAGCTCTCATTAGACACTCTGTCAGCTCTTCAACTACATACAGTTGTGCTCAAGACTATTGACACCCTCCAATTAAAGAAAAGGCTAAATTCACAATAATAATTCAAACAAGAAACTAAAGAAACTAATACATAGAATTTTACAAAATTATAATTTTGTGAAAAGACATATTGCTTTTGAATTGTGGATGAAAATAATAATAATAAAAACAAACAAACAAAACACATAAGGGCACCTTTCCTGTGAAATGAGGACCAAAACACCTGTCACCAGATGTAAGAGTCTCTTTGAACATTACAGAAAACACCTGATTGCAGTGACTGCCTCAGAATTTTGCTCAATAAAAGTTTAGCTTCAGAGCCCCAACATGCTTGTTGCCTTGATTGATTTTTTGAGTTTGTTTTTATATTTCTTTTGAACAACAATTCAAATTCAGTGTTATGATTTACCTAGAATTTATATTAATTATTTTTGTCAATTTCAAATTACTTCACTGACGACTGGTTTTTTTTTTTACTTCTTTAATTGGAGGGTGTCAATAATCTTGATCGCGACTGTGGGGCAGGGGGGGGGGGGGGGGGGGGGCAGTATGACCTTGAGAGACAGAAACCAGCTGGATAAGCTGATCAGGAAGTGTGGGTCGGTAATGGGAGGGCAGGTGGACTGTGTGGGAGCTGTGTTGGAGAGGAAGATGAGGACCCGATGTAGAGCATCCTGAGCAACACCAGGCACCCTCTACATGACAGGGGCCTCTACAGCAGCAGGCTTCTCTCGCTGCGCTGCAGAACCGAGCGCTTTCCGAAGTCTTTTCTTCCTTCAGCTGTGAGACTTTATAACAGCTCAGTTTAGATATGTGCACTTTCTTGGTACCATCGTTGGTAATTTAATCTTTTTTATGTATGTATGTTTGTGTATGTATGGATGGGTTGCTACTCGACACCTGAATTTCTCCCGTGGGAGGGTAATAAAGTTTCTATCAATCTATCTATATCTATTTCAGGGGATCTTGAGGTTTTCCACAGTTCCATGCTGAAATATGCTGAGAAGAGGAGGCACTTCAAATATCCAACCATGTTGGCACAAACCCAACTGAGTATCCTTGACCTCAACCACAACGTTGGCCATCAGCAGTATACCACTCTCTCTGGTAAGCATGAATGATGAGCCAAAAAAGGTCTTTTATTCAATGACAGGGGTAGGCAGGCAGCTCCGGTCCTTGAGGGCTGGCATCCTGCAGGTATTAGGACTTTCCCTGCTGCAACACACCTGACCTCAATCAATGGGTAATGAGCAGACTTGTGCAGCCAAGCTCTGGAAGTCAGAGGGTGTGTTGCAGCAGGGAAGCCCTGGAGACCTGCAGGATGCCGGCCCTCGAGGACTGGAGTTGCCTCCCCCTGTTCTATGGGCTCCATAAAGTAAATTTTTAACATGATCACACGAAGATGTTTTTATTCATTACTCAGTGGATTTGGATGAGAACTACTTTATTATCTTTTTGGATAGGCACCTATCCAAAAAGATAATAAAGTAGTTCTCAACTAATATGTGATTCATTGTCATTACTCCCACAGGTAAAGCGAGGTACAATGTATTTCATTCCAGGCAGTCAAATCAATGGGTGGCAAGGAAGATCTATCAGACAACCAGTCAGGATTTCCGCAAGGATTTAGTGCATCGTGTGATTCAACGGGAACTGGAAAAGGTGGTCAAGCTTGCTGAGTCACACTTCCACATCCATCTTGCTGTCAACATACCAGCTAATATAGCTCCAGCTCCAAAGCCCAGCAAAGCAGAAGTGTTTGAAAAACATCTATCACGTTTTTTGGAGCCACAGTGGAGTACAGCTCTGGCCTTTCACCCAGCTTGTGAGCGTCACATTTATATCTACATTTTTGGTTTTATCGCTTGTGTTTTCATTCTGCTTTTATTTTTGATTTATTCTTTTATTCTGTACAGCACTTTGGTCAACTGAGGTGGTTTTCAAATGTGCTCTATAAATAAATGTGACTTGACGTGACAGCTTATGACCTCAATTCATCTTTACATGGCTCAGGTACAAAAACCTCACTATTTTAGGTGTGGTCACCAGGTTTTATTACCTGTATTATAACCATACAGATTTTTTTTATTTATTTTTCAAAAAACACTGTTTTACTTTAAGGGAAATTCTAATATAAAGTATTGTAACCTATAGAAACATGAGAAAAACATAAGACTATTATTGATTTGTAGGCAAAATGCAATTAAAACAAGTCAACATAACTAAGTATACCCACAGAGCCACCACAAATACACACAACTGCTAATTAATTAAATATTGCATGTACAAAATATAATCAAACACTTACTTATCAGACAGTTGGCCATCAGGGCCAGCTGGCCTGGGATGCTTATTCCAATTTATTTTGGGAAGGTTGAAAAAAAAGTCTGCAACATGCCAGAGATAATTATTGCCAGGAAGTCCTGGTGACTGGTAATGCAGGCAGAAGATGTGCTCATTTCCACTGGGTTGGTGAGCTCTTGCATCTGTTGTGCGGCTAATTCCCACTCGCGGCAGCAGTAGCTCTCCAACTCTCTTGGCATCAGCTGGCACTTTTAACAAGTGCACCACCAAATGGCATTTGGTCTCTCTCTCCTTTCTGCTTCTGTGGGAAATAACGGTTGTTCCGTTATTTCTCTCCCCTCTCATTCTGCCCGATCATGCCCGAGAACTGAAGAAGGTTCAAGGTTCAAGGAGTCATTATTGTCCCCATAGGGCAATTTCTTGTGCAACTAGCAGTGCTAAAACACAATTAAACAACAACAGTCACTCATTCAACAACAAAGACAACAGATAGGAAACAACAGCATGACAGGTTAGTCACTGGTTTAGGAGAACAATGGCTACGTGGACAAATGAGTGATTGAGCCTGTTGGTCCTGCACTTTGGCAGCATGTACCTACGCCCTGACGGGAGAAGCAGGAATTCACCAGCCAGGGGGGGCTCCGGTCCCCAAGGATGGAGGGGGCCTTGCCCAAAGTTCTGCGCTGATAAAGGGCAGTGAGATCATTCAGGTTTATACCTGGAATTTTGCTGCACACTCTCACAACGCCCTGCAGCCTGGTTTTGTTCTTTAGGGAAATGGAGCCATACCAACAAATAAAGGAGAAGGTGAGGATAGATTCAATAAAACAAGAGTAAAACATGCGCATAAAAGTGCTGTCCACATTAAAATTACGCAGCTTCCTGTAAAAATACATGCGCTGATGGGCCTTTTTACACACGGCATCAACTTGAGTCTCGAAGGTCAGCTTGTCATCTATATAAGTCCCAAGGTACTTATAGTTACTGACCAGCTCCACTGCCTCATTCTGAATCCTCACTGGGGAGATGACTGTGGGACTTCTACGGAAGTCAGTCAGCATTTCCTTTGTTTTTACCACATTAATCTGAAGGAAGGAAGAGCTGCACCAGTCCAGAAATTCCTTCACTACAGGTCCATGCTCCTGGTCATCCGTGCCCAGCAGGGAACCAATGACAGAGTCATCAGCAAATTTAAGAATGTGTCGCCCCGTGTGCTGACTCCGGCATTCACTTGTATATAAAACAAATAAAAAAGGTGAAAGAACGCAGCCCTGGGTTGATCCAGTGCAGGAGACAAGAGTGTCTGAGAGAACACCATTAACCCTCACTCGTTGTGGTCTTACTGTTAAAAAGTCAACAATCCAGGCTAAAAGACCAGGATCAATGTTATGAGAGTCCCTCAATCTGTCTGCTAAAATATGTGGCTGAATGCAATTAAAAGCAGCCGAGAAATCAATAAATAAAAGACGAACGAAGGACTTTGTCCCCTCAAGATGGGTTAAAACCAGGTTCAACATGGTGCCAACTGCATCATCAGCACCTCTGCCTGACCTGTACGCAAACTGCAGAGGATCCAGGTTATTTTGGACACAGGCCAGAAGCGATTCCTTTACTATTTTTTCAAATGACTTCATAACAAGGGAGGTAAGTGCAACAGGTCTGAAGTCATTAAGTGATTTTGGAGATGCTGATTTAGGGACTGGAACAATAACGGAGCTCTTCCAGAGTGAAGGGACCTTGTGCGGCTGGAGGGACATTGAAAAGATAAAACTAAATATATCTGCAAGCTGGACTGCACAGTTCTTGAGGACCCGACCCCCAATGCCATCTGGACCAGGACTTTTCCTCTCCTTAATACTCTGAAAGAGTCTACAGACTCTGTCTCTGTCGACAACACTATTGTGTGAGGAAAACGTGTTAAAACCCGAGAGTTCATCAGTAAAATCACAAACATTAAAACGGTTATAAAAACTGTTAAGTTCATCCGAGAGGACCAGATCAGACTTTCCATTAAGGTAGGTACAGGTACGTATTACCCTTCCTATGTTGCATCCCCATCGGCCTGCGCTTAACATGCTCTCAATTCTATCTTTGTACTTGCTTCTGGCAACAATGAGCTCCTTTTTCTTCATCAGTACACTCTGGTTCATAAAGATAACCCCTTGGCAAAGGGATAAAAGGCAAATCATCGTCGCTATCATAGTCTGACATATTTTTTCTCACTGATAACAGACTACAAAGTATTTGATCTGTGTTGTAAAGTAGCTAATATAGTTTGCGAGGCACGGTCTAAACTGATGTCTGTTTGCAGGTAACAGCTTGCGCAGGTACGCGGCGGAGTGATATCAGCCAGAAAATAGTCAGAATTTAAATCAAGGTCTGACATAAGGCCGGGATGTGTTTAAATTCTTGAAATAGTCTAACAAAACACATGCATACTTTTTCTAGCTTAAAAACCTTTGGTGAACGGCGCCCCCGTATTAGCCTTGTGAGACCATCCTGATCTCGCGAGCTTCAGGTTTTCACTCGCAAATCAGTCTGACTTTCCGTTGAAGAGCATTTGGAGCAGTTCACTGAACGAACGTCCAATCAGCGTTGGCTTTGAGGCGGGTTGAGGTGTGACGCAACAAGAAGCAACAGGTTAGTGGATGAAACTAGTGTCAGCGTGGCTATCGCTCAAGTTTTATCGGAATTACAGAGTATTTCTTCACTGAAAGAAGAGAAAAACACTGCTCTGGAGGCTTTTCTCAAAGGAAAAGATGCTTTTGCTCTTCTCCCGACTGGTTGTGTTTTCGTCGTCACTCTGAGTACGTCATATGCTTCGTTTATTTGATTGGTTGATTTGGCCCGTCTATCACCAACATAGGTGGTGATAGACAGATGCCTTATCCAATCAGCTAACCAGTATTTTTGCCCCTTCCCAAAACTACTCTAACGGATGGTTCCCAGATGGATGTGCGGGAACAAATCCATCTGGCGGAGTCAGGTAACCCCTGTACAGCTGCAGAACTACTTTTTCTTTGGTACATTACCGGCCGTTTCTCAGAGCAGGAGGCTCGTTGACAGTGGAGACACTGTTGCATCAGAGCTACAGACGGTGAATGTTTCACGCAACTTCATGTTCAAAAACCTGAATTAAGCAAAAAAAGAAAAACGTAAAAAAACTATTAGCTTTATGCCTGCAGTGTTAGCAATTTAAAGTCGGGAAAGAGAATTGACAGTGTAACAGTCTGTAAGCGCAGCACACGGTCCAAATGTCAAAGGAATTCCAATAGAATAACCTTCACTGAATAAATAAATTACACAATAACAAAAAAATAGGCTCATCACGAAGTACAAAGTTATATCCATGTAAAACGGAAAGTAAAAGTTAGAAAGTGCGCAGCAGAAAGCCGCTGAACAGGAGAGATGCGCTCCTCGCTTAGTTAACAATGAAGCCGACAGGAGAATCTCCTCTGGATTGTGAAGTGGAGGTGGAGGAAATGTGCAGAACATCACAGCCATGATTGTTCCACAACTTGCTGGATGGTTCAGCATCTTCTCCTGGTCTTTCCTGTTCACGAGGAGCCGCTCCACATGTGCGCTCAACAGCTGATGCAGCGAGACGGCGGTCCAGTTCAGGACAAAGATAAAAGCGCTGCTCAGGGAGTCTGATATCAGGCTTCATGATTCAGGAAATTATGGTTCTTAAAAAACGCGTTCTTTCTTGATACAATCTGAATCATCCTCCAGCAGCACCAGCATCCATCTTCAGCGTTACGCACAAAATAGATGTAGAGTTTCTGTCTGTCAGACTGTTTCCACCTTCACAGACTGATGCTGTAAATCAGTGGAAGAGGCGACAACGATGATGATGATGTGACAGTTGAGGGTCCTTCATCATGTCTCTGGCTACTTGGTCATGGAGACATCTCTGGCTGAATGGTCAGCGCGCACGACTCACCAGTAGACTGCGGTTTAAACCCGCCCGCCCGGCGCATCTTGCCTTATTCCACACTTATAGTAACAGAATTATTCGGCTGCTAACAGACCTAGATCATGAATTATTTAAAGAACAAAAGAATATTGTGTAAAAATCAAACGTTCAGCCCCCCCCCCCTTACTGCAGGATGGTATGATCTTTGCTTGGTAACCACATGTTGCGACTATTCGACTTAGAGACTGGCAGTCGAAGCACAGTCCTGGAAACGAATCGTCGACTATTTGGGGACACCCCTAAGTAGAACTGTCTACAGGATAGGTGGACAAAGCTAAAAGTTCTACATTGGACACATGGAAGAGAGCTGCTCTGGTTATTACAGAACTGCTCAGATTATATTAAGGGCGCAATAACAAAGCTTTTTTGATTCGAATCGGAGTCCGTTTGCTCGGAAAGTCTGCTTCATTTAGGGGAGTTGTGAATGCGCAAATGGACTCTGATCCGGAACAAACAACCGGACTCGGTCAGTCTGCAATTGCAGGTCATGGTCCGATTCAAGTGAACCAAAGACAGGAAGTGGACTACAAATTGCATTGGCAAGCCACAGTATTTATAAAGATGGCTCGCTGTCAGAAATGGAGTTATGAGGAGTAAAAGCTTTGATCGATGTTTGATCTGATCAAAGCTTATCCAGCTCCTCGTACAAAAATAATGTCACTTTGTGGAGGGAACAGAAGTTGTGAGAACCTTCTTGTACGTGCGTCTTGTCCTTGCCTACGGTGAATCTGAAAGCAGCGCCACCTGAGATTCTCATTCTTGGCCAGTTTGGCTCGTTTGGCAATAGTGCAACGTGAACGCAATCTCGTTCCGAAAGACAAACAACAGACCCTAACAGAACTGAGTCCCCAAACGGACCGAGACTCGCGGACTATGCTTTCTGAATGCGCCCTAAAATACTCAACAAGAAGTTAGACGGAGGGGAGGGGGGGTGTTAAAATGTTTGTACTGTCTGTATTTTCTGACCCTGCTATGTGAAATTACACCAATAAAATAGTTGTAGAGAGGAAGGAAATGTCTTACCTGACCCAGCAGGCTCCTGCTACGATTAACACCAGCGAACCCACCACGATGAAGACGCTGCTCATGACTGAGAAGAGATAGAAGCAGGCCATGAGGAGAATCGAACGCTCCGCAGGTCTGTTTGTGTTAGAGGACAACATCATCTCTAGCTGAGAGCTCAGTCTGATGCCCCAGCTCATCAGATGGGGACCGAGCCAGACTGAAAACAGTAATGGAGCATAGCAGAACAAACCAACAGAAACAGAAAAGCTCTATGTCAACCTCCCCAAAGTAAATTCCAGCTCAGTCCCGAGGTTTCAGCATTCATTGGTCACAAAGAGGATCATTTTACTAATATGACCTAGATGTTCCACATTTACTTTCCTCAGAGAGATGTACATCTTACAAAAGATTGACTCCTGTCTGTGGGACAGTTTCTGCCTGATTATCAACACATGAAGTTTTCTGAATATTTCTGACTAAATCCCAGAATCTTGTTCCAAAATATCTCTCTAGAGGTATTTATCTATACTTCAGTAGTATTTTTAGTGCTCATAAACACCAGAGATGTCACGATCAGATTTATTTGCCCCGATTCCGAGTGATTTGATTTTGAGGATCAGCTGGTACCAAGTCCCGATCAGATACTTCTACAATAAAAAAAAAAATTGAAAAGACAGATACAGGACGGTGTTTCCCCTGTCTTATATCAACACACTAGTATAATTCTGAATCCTAATGTTAAATCATTGCTTGAAGGTGGAGTTGGGGAGTCAGGAGTTGTAACATTGGGTACAGTAAGTATACCATTTAAACTTTTCACTCTTTGTTTCATTGCAGCCATTTGCCAAAATAAAAAAAGTTCATTTTATTTCTCATTAATGTCACTCAGCATCCCATCTTGACAGAAAAAAAACAGAAATGTAAAAATTTTGCAAATTTATATAAAAAAAGAAAAAAAAACTGAAATATCACATGGTCATAAGTACTCAGTACTTTGCTCAGCACTGAGTAGAAGTACTTCTGAGCTGGTACAGCCATGAGTCTTCTTGGATATGATGCAACAAGTGTTCCACACCTGGATTTGGGATCTTCTGGTTCTTCTTGCAGATCCTCTGCCGGTTCTGTCAGGTTGGATGGTGAACGGTGGTGTTCAGCCATTTTCAGGTCTCTCCAGAGATGCTCAGTTGGGTTTAAGTCGGTTCTGGCTGGGCCGGTCCAGAATGGTCCAGAGTGGTTCTGATCCACTCCTTTGTTTTTCAGCTGTGTGTGAGGGTCATTGTCTTGTTGGAAGGTGAACCTTCGGCCCAGTCTGAGCTCTGAACTCTGGAAGAGCTTTTCTTCCAGGATCTCTGTACTTGGCCGCATTCATCTTTCCTTCAACTGCAACCAGTCGTCCTGTCCCTGCAGCTGAAAAACACCCCCATAGCATGATGCTGCCACCACCATGCTTCACTGTTGGGATGGTATTGGGCAGGTGATGAGCAGTGCCTGGTTTTCTCCACACATACCGCTTAGAATTAACTCTAAAAAGTTCAATCTTGGTCTCATCAGACCAGAAAATCTCATTTCTCTGTCTGGGAGTCCTTCATGTGTTTTTGGCAAACTCTATGCGGGCTTTCATATGTCTGCACTGAGGAGAGGCTTCCATCGGGCCACTCTGCCATAAAGCCCCGACTGGTGGAGGCTGCAGTGATACTGACTTTGTGGAACTTTCTCCATCTCCCTACTGCATCTCTGGAGCTCAGCCACAGTGATCTTTGGCTTCTTCTTTACTTTCTCACCAAGGCTCTTTTCCCACCATTGCTCAGTTTGTCTGGACGGCCGGGTCTAGGAAGAGTTCTGGTCGTCCCAAACTTCTTCCATGTAAGGACAATGGAGGCCACCGTGCTCTTAGGAACCTTTAGTGCTGCAGAAACTCTTTTGTAACCTTGTCCAGATCTGTGTCTCGCCACAATTCTGTCTCTGAGCTCCTTGGACAGTTCCTTCCACCTCATGATCCTCATTTGCTCTGACATGCACTGTAGCTGGAAGCTCTTATATAGACAGGTGTGTGCCTTTCCTAATCAAGTCCAATCAGTTTAATTAAACACAGCTGGACTCTGATTGAATGAGTAGAACTAGGGCTGGGCGATAAGGACCAAAAATAAATATCGCGATATATTGAGCAGTTCACCTTGGTAACGATAAATGAACGATAAACCTACCTATAAACCAGCCAAAAGAGACAAAAACTGCTTTTATTTTCAGATTATTGAAACAGATATTCTGCTCATTGACCTGCAGTTTTAATTTTTGGCTCTCTGACAAGTGCTGACAAGAGCACCACATTTAGCACTACAACAGCATATATGCTATGTTGCCACTAAATTCTATGTCTATGTAGTAATGGTTGGGAGTTTATCTCCATACATGTCCTTCACACTCACGGTACAAGTTTAATGTCAAAATATTACAGAATTTCTCAAAAACTTCCACTGACTGTGGACAAAACCAAGGCATTAAAGCAAAGACATCAAATTTATAGAATAACAATCAGAAGAGGTTAAATTCCTACTGAATTTGTCTATTTCCCATAAGGCTTTGTGTGAATATGTTGACTGTTGAAAATAACTCCACCCCCTTTGCTGTTCATGCCCTCTTTGAAATTAAAAACTTATTTTGGACTAGAGAGTGTGACTTCTCCAAAGATTTAACTCAAAAACATAAGATTTCATCACCAAACTAAAGTAATTAAGTTGGATCAATGTGGAATAGTCTGTCATATCCACTGCAGCCCAGATAGACTACTCTTTTTACAATTATCGTGCAGGAAGCTGATTGCAACATACAGCTGAGAACAACTGAACTCCATCAGGTAGAAGATCATCTAAATTGTGGTTTTAGCAAACTACTAGACACTTTACTATCAGAATTAAATTAATCCACCACTAAACATCTGACTGCAACACAGTCAAAATCTTTAATTTGACATTTTCTACATGCCTTTGCAATGGATGTTGCAAAGTATTAACACCAAACAGCAGGTTACATCTGTCTATGGCTCTTCTGTAAAGTGGTGACTTGATCTCCTTGAAGCGTTCCTCACTCATGGCTTAAACTTGATGTCCAAACTGAACAGAATTTCTCTTATAATTCCACAGATTAAGGACAAAGCAAAAGCAGTAAAGCAAATAAACCAAATTTATTGTATAATATTCAAAAGAGGTTAAATTCCTACAGAATTTGTATCTCCCATAAGGCTTTGTGCTAGTTGTTGAGAACTGAAAATAACTCTGCCCCCTCTGTTGTTCATGCTCTTTAAAACTTAACTTGGTGGATTTACTTTATGAGAAAGTCCAAATTTTTTCAGAGTAGAGAATGAGATTTAACTCAAAAACACAAGATTTCATCACCAAACTAAAGTATCTAAGATTGAACAATGCAGAAAAGCATCCCATATAAGATACAACACAATTAATTATACACCATTTCAACTCTGCTCTGTACCACTTCTTTCAGTGGGGGAATGTCACCAGCTTTTCCCTGCAATCAGCACAACATTAAGAGTAATTAACACAATGAGGATTTGAGCTGTTTTTAGAGGGCTGCCTCCAACCGGGCACTTTTCATATGGTTTTAGTTTCCATCGTCTGGGTAGCTAATTATGCAAAAAACGGACCAATAGCTAGGCTGAATTTTTGCAGCAGCCAATCAGATGGCTAGATTTTATTTTACAAAAACGCGAAAAACTCAAAAACTACTAAAGTTACGAACACCATGAGATATAGCCTCAATCTCTAGAATTAGCTGAATACTTTGATAGTTGAATGGTTGATGTGGCACAAACAGTGTAGGAGGAGTAGGCAACCAAAATCTAGCAGAATAATAAATAATAAAATTATAATAAAGAGAAACAGGAACTCAAATACTGCGAATGCAAGTGCATTGCATTCGCAGTAATAAAACAAGAGAAACAGGATCACAATACTAACAGTCTTTTGTTTTTTTCTATCACTCCAAGCTGCTGCCACAGCAGCAGCTCTGTGAAACCCGCACTGGTGCACACGCTGTACTAGTAACGTTAAACCAGCACACCGTCACGTTGCATCTCTAAATCAGTCATCATCATGTCACTCATTTTCTGTACCGCTTATCCAGTTCAGGGTCGCGGGGGTTGCTGGAGCCCATCCCAGCTATTATCAGGCGAGAGGCGGGGTACACCCTGGACAGGTCGCCAGTCTGTCGATTGTAAAACTAACCATTGTGAGACAAGTTAGTTTTACCCTACTGATGATGTGTTGTTTCAATAGTAATCCTGCTCAGTACGAGAGGAACCGCAGGTTCAGACATTTGGTGTATGTGCTTGGCTGAGGAGCCAATGGTGCGAAGCTACCATCTGTGGGATCATGACTGAACGCCTCTAAGTCATAATCCTGCCTAGACGTAGCGAAACCAAAGTGCCACAGGGCTTCGGTTGGTCTCGGATAGCCGGCTCCGGCCAGTGCGGAGAGCCGTTCGTGACGGCTCAAAGGTGGTTGCCCCTCTCCCATTGCGCACTGCATGTTTGTGGAGATCCTGGTGCTAAATCACTTGCAGACGACCTGATTCTGGGTCAGGGTGTCGTACATGCATCTTTAAATGTGTTACATATTATGTTGAGTTTATTGTTATATGCTTTGTCAAATGGATCAAACTTTCTAAAAGCAGCTCAGTTCAGCGATGACTTCACCGTAGTCAACGTCTGGATTAACAGGCTGCTGCAGCATCACTAGGCAATACACTTAACTCCTGTATTGCCTGGTGATGCTGCATTATACAGCACTGAGGTGCGCGCAGGACTATGGCGGTTCATATGAGGCCGAATCAAATGGCGTACTTACTGATGAATGC
Source organism: Atherinomorus stipes (assembly GCA_023101725.1). Lineage (NCBI taxonomy): Eukaryota > Metazoa > Chordata > Actinopteri > Atheriniformes > Atherinidae > Atherinomorus > Atherinomorus stipes. The sequence continues at coordinate 83,029 of JALJCO010012077.1, read as the reverse complement.
ACGGTCATTGGAGGGGTAGGGGAGGATGATGGGATCTCTGAGCAGAGCAGTGGTATTGTTACTGGTGGTGGGGGGGGCTGTATTGGTTGGGTGGTCCATCAAAGATTCAGGGATTGGTTCCAGCTGCTTAGATATGATGTCCTGTGATGGTGAAGCTGGGATGAAGATAAATTTGGAGTTATGTCAGCAGAGGCATTCCAAACAATGTGAGTCACATGGTGGCCTGTTCATACCTGGAACCCTGGTTCTCTGCTCACTGATGATGGCAGACAGGAAATCAATCTCCTCATCTAGCTCAGGGTAAGGGCTCACTTTACCTGGAGTAAAACACAACCAGAATTAGTCCTGCAATAACTAAACACTTTCCTACAAGGATTCATTAGCAGCATCAAACCAGACAGATGAACAAGTACAGAGCACTAGGAAGAAAGTTAATGCATGACTAGGGCCTCTCCAAAGTCCTCATTTTGTTGTTCTTAAGCCATTCAGAGGTGGACTTGCTGGTGTGTTCTGGATCATTGTCCTGCTGCAGAACCCAAGTGTGCTTCAGCTTGAGGTCACCAACAGATGGCCGGACGTTCTCCTTCAGGATTTTTTGGTAGAAGCAGAATTCATGGTTCCATTTACCACAGCAAGTCTTCCAGGTCCTGAAGCAGCAAAACAGCCCCAGACCATCACACTACCACCACCATATTTTACTGCTGGTATGATGTTCCTTTTCTGAAATGCTGCGTTACTTTTACATCAGATATAATGGGACCTACACCTTCCAAAAAGTTCAACTTTTGTCTCGTAAGTCCACAGAGTATTTTCTCAAAAGTCTTGGGGATCATCAAGATGCTTTCTGGCTAAACTGAGATGAGACTTTATGTTCTTTTTGCTCAGAAGTTGTTTTGGTCTTGGAACTCTATGTTCTCTTCTAATCATATGTTCTCTTCTCCTCATCATTTGTTCTATTTTCCGCATTTGTTCTCTTCTCCTCATCATATGTTCTCATCATCATATTATCTCTTCTCCGAATCATTTGTTCTCTTCTCCTCATCATATGTTCTCTTCATCATATTATCTCCTCTCATCATTTGTTCTCTTCTCATCATTTGACCTCTTCTCGTTATCATTTGTTCTCTTATCATATGTTCTCTCCTCATCATATGTTCTTTTCTCATCATCATATGATCTCTTCTCATCATCATTTGGTCTCTTCTCGTCATATTGTATGTTCTCTTCTCATCATGTTCTCTTCTTGACATGTTTTCTTCTCCTCATCATTTGTTCTCATATGTTCTCTTCTCCTTTGTTCTCTCCTCATCATATGTTCTTTTCTCTTCATTATACATTCCTTTCTACTCATCATATGTTCTCTTCTCCTCATGGTTTGTTCCCTTCTCCTCGTCATTTGTTCTCTTCTCATTTGTTCTCCTATCCTCATTTTTTGTTCTCTTCTCCTCATTTGTTCTCTTCTCCTCATCATCTGTTCTCTTCTTGTCATGATATGTCCTCTTCTCCTCATCATAAGGTCTTTTCTCATCATTTGTTCTCTTCTCCTCATCTTGTCCTCCTCTCCTCATCATATGCTCTTTTCTTATCATTATTTGTTCTCTTCTCTTCATCATATGGTCTCTTCTCCTCATATGTTCCCTTCTCCTCGTCATGTGTTCTCTTCTCCTCATCATTTGTTCTCCTCATATGTTCCCTTCTCCTCGTCATGTGTTCTCTTCTCCTCATCATTTGTTCTCCTCATATGTTCCCTTCTCCTCGTCATATGTTCTCTTCTCCTCATCATATGTTCTCTTCACCTCATCATTTGTTGTCTTTTCCTCTACGGTGGCTTATATGATAATTAAGTTATAAAATGTGGGTACTTTTCATTTTCACATATAGCATACAGGTTTCACAAATCAGAAGATGTGCTTGAATTGATCTACAGTCCCTTAAGAACATTTCAGTCCAGGTTTGAAAAGTCTACCTGTTGTAGTTTTTAAACAGGACCTGGTTAAATGTTGTCAATAGAAAATAATTTGAGTGGAACTGCCCTTTAAGCCAACATTGAAACAGAGGCTGGGAACGGGTTGCTTAAGTCGATTTCCTGTTGGGAGCTTTCATGATGATTTTTTCATATTGTTTTTAACGAGAAAAAAGATTCAACACTATGATATCTTACCTATTACTTTTCTGCTGAAAAAGCTGAGGAGTTGTAACTGCTTTCTCTTATATGTTCTGTCCATTTCCGCTCTCGTCTGCTGATAGATACTTTGCTGGTTTGACTGCTGCTCTCCTCTGCACATGCGCACACAGGGCTGACAAACTTACTCTAGCTTCATCTGATGTCCTAGACGGGGGGCTAATTGGAATTCTTACACACACACTCACTCATGATTTCACACCAACTGGAGCTATGCTGGAGGTTCGTGCATTCATGGTGCGTTTAAGTGCTGGTGGAAAGCTGTGTCATCTGGAGTTTCATCAGATTTTTTTTCAGGAAAAGGTGATGAAGTTAAACAGTAAATACAAACCTCGGGCTAGACTCAAAAAATCCAAGGCTAAAGCCCTGGGAAAATCAGCTGGCAGCACCACTGTTGTCGGAGTATTTCCACAGTTTAGAGGTGAGTTCAGCTCTAGATACATATGATCTTGGTCTATGTGATGTCATAGATCCTTCCACATTTTCTCTGTATAAATGTCAGTTCCCAACATCTGGAACTATCCACTGCTTTAGACCTGTTTCTATACCCCAAGCAGGTGGAAACATGGAAAAGCATGGAAGTCTTGAGCTTCCTGGTGTATGAATGGTGAAAGCAGTTGGGATTAAGTACCTTAGTGAAAAGTCCTGCATTCTACTCCTGGAAGAACCACTTTGAGAGTTTTTAATAGTGTCATTGCTACATATGTTTGGTGGAAACAAACCATGATTACCACGAAGATGACATGAGGACCACCATGAGGAACACCTTGAGGATGGACTCCTACCTTTACTGGACTGAGGGTGAAGATGTTTTCTCTTGAGGACACAGTGTCTGTGGGAATTTTCCACCAGTGGACTGAGACAGGGTCCACAGTGGGAACTTCCTGGCAGGCAGAAGTGACGTCCTGCTCGGGCACAGTCTAGACTGCGAGGGCAGAGATGAGACCCTGCAGAGGGACATGTAGCAGTGGAAAGAGCTGATAAAGACCTGAAAGCTTAGATCAACCTTTTGCAGAAAAAAGCTGGGTCAAAGGCGTGCACAAAAATGTTACACACAAGAGGACCCGTCAGCCTCGCCGGTGTTGAATGGATTCTGGCTGAGGTCAATAATTGGCCTAGCTTATATGATTTATTCGTTTCAACAGTTTTTAAGTTTAATAATAGTTCATATGTGGGAAAACCACTGGTGAACTTCTATGGAGCAAGGTCCTTAACCCCCACCAACTGCTCCCTGGGCGCTGTAATTCAGGATTTTCCAGAGAAACACTAAGTAGCCCACTTGTGGTCGGGATAATGGATTGTAATTGAAAAGCTACCAAGCCAAGTTGAATTGAGTTTTTTTTTTTCTTTTTTTTTTCTTTACTTGTCCTGTCCAGCATCAAAGCAAGCAGAATGGAAATCTGATTGCTTTCTTTTGTTGAACAGTTTTGCTTTACCAAGCGGAGCTTTATGAACATAAGGCTCCACCTGACATCCTGTTTATTCATTTTATTTCTTTAATTAAACATTTGTCCACAACAGCATTCCATATCATACCGCTGGGCCTGACAAGGGAGAAATGAAAGTTAACAGAGGTAATGATAGACAGTGGAACAGAGAGAAAGGAGTAAGGAAGAGGAAGAGAGAGAGGAGAGAAAACATGAATCCACTTACACAGTTCACTGGTACATCTGTACAGTAATCCCTAAGCGACATTCCAAGGTCTCTGTCGGAAAACAAAACAAGCAATCCCCTACCGGAGGACCTGCAGGTGGCTTAAATATCCTCAGATCATACAAACACACACAAACACACGCAGAACTACGCAGAGAAGAGGTACAACCAAGTCATCGCAATGGGAAGTAGAGAAGAGGTACAACCTAGTCATCGCAATGGGAAGTAGAGAAGAGGTACAACCTAGTCATCGCAATGGGAAGTAGAGAAGAGGTACAACCTAGTCATCGCAATGGGAAGCAGTGTCACAGTGTCAACATGCATAATAAAGGGTGCTCCGTGGTGATACAGTCATGCAGATGCAGCCTCGTCTCTGCAAGGAGGAGGAAGCCCGCAAGGCTCACGACCCAGGCCCCCAGCAGCCACCCAGAGGTCCAGATCCCAGCCACCCCCCCCCAAAGAACGGACATGCATCCCCCAAAGGGCGGCAAAAGGCGGCCCCAGCCGGAGCCCCCCGCGGTCTGGGGGCCCAGGCCCCAGCGGACCAAGATCAGCAGCTGCCGACCCCACCGGGCGCCGGGCGTCCCCCGGGGCAGAGACAGCGCTGGGCCCACGGCCCAAGCGCCCAGGAGCAGCCGGCCCCCTGCGACCCGGGCGGCCCAACTGAAACCCAGGAGGACCGGACCCCCCAGACGACACCCCCCCAGGGCAGGCCAGCCCCCACCCCAACGTCCCTGCCCCACACACCTGACACCAGGGCGCCACCACCTCTACCACCCCCTACCCCACCACCACGCTCACACACACACTCCCCACACACATACCCCAACACCCCCATGTACTCCCCCCCCACACACACATACACCCACCCACTCCGCTCTCCGACCTTACATACCCACACTCACTCCTCCCTCCACCCCCAACACTCTCCTCCCTCTACTGTCCACACCTACCCCCACCTCCTCATACCCTCTAACACACACATGCACTCCCCCCACATAACTGCACCAACCCATCCCTCCACCCCACACATATGCCCCCACCTCCCTATACCCCCAATACCCCATACAATCCCCCCTTACATGTCCAGCCCCGCCCATCCCTCTGACCTATCACACTCCCGCCCTTCCTTCCTTCATCCCCTCACGACCATCCCTACTAGACATTCACGAGCATGCCCCTCCTTCCTCCATCCCCCTTTCCTCCAACCACTTACCCACATCTCCTCCCTCTTCCAGCCCAAGTTCCTCCCTCCCACATTTCCTCTTTCACACTCTCATTCATTATTCTCACATACCCACCTCGCTCTTGCCCATGCCCCCGTGCCTCCTGAGTGGTAGCTCGGGCCGGGGAAGGAGCCGTGAGCTCCAAGCCCCCAACACGCCCCCCCCCCCCCCCCCCCACCCCCCATCCCCCACCCCTGGACGCAGCAGGCCAGGCACCCCACGGGCCAGCAGATCCCCCGCAATGCAGCCAGCCTTAACCACTAGCGCGTAAAACAGCCACAACCCCCCCCTCCCCAGTAGCGCCCGGGAGACCGGGGTATGAAAGATCCCCCCCCCCCCTGTCCCCCCCCCGCTCATGACTGTGTGTGTAAGATGTGTGTTGTTTGCAGTTAAAACTTAGGGGCAGTGCCAAGTCATGCCGGGAGTGGGGTCGCGTAGGGGGTATGACTCCCCAACCGGCCCCTCCCTCCTTCCACACACTATATGGCCCGCCCCTCAGAAGTGGTTGTGAGCTGTTGTTATTTTATGTGTTTAGGTGTCTAAGTGTGGTTAAAACTGGGGAGCAGGCTGTCTCTAGATGTGGCAAACAAAGGCACTTTGGTGCCCTCCCTCACCCGCTTGGTGCCCGCTTGGAACGTACCCTCCCCAAAACCCTACGTGTGTGTGTGTGAGGTAGAGCAAGGGGGGAGAGAGGTCTTGGGAAGGGAGACCAGGGGGTTATGAATTCCTCCCCTGGAAGATGAGCCGTTACCGGCAATAGGTACCCCTGCCTCCTGGGATCCCCCCAGGGCAGAAGGGGCCAGGCCTTTCATTACTGGACAAGCTGATTAATCCAGGTGTGTCCGCACAGTTACTGAGGTCAGGCACACCTGGATTAATCAGTTCATCCAGTAATGAAAGACAGGAAACAAAGGAGCTACCCTAAGTTCAGGAAGTAGTGGAGTTGTGCATAAAGCCCATATCTTTTTGTTATAATTAAACATTGCCGGTGCAATAATTTGTGCAAATTCTCTTTCTGCACGGTGAGGAGGGTGTCTCGCTCGGGGAGTAATTCAATGTAGAACCACCACTGCAGAAATACTCTGATGACTCTGCAGTTGTGGGATGTATCAGAGATGGACAAAAAGCCAAGTGGGCTTTACACGATCAGGATTTTTGGGGCCAATCACCAATCAGAGAGTTTTAAAAAGCGATCACCGATCCAACCATGTGAGGAAGCAAATGTATCTATTTAAATAGCTCATTTACCTTTTTTATGATACTCAGTAACCTGTATAAATACTCAGTTTACTAAGTATCATAAAAAGGATTTTTTGTTACATTTTTTGTCCTGAACTGACTGAGATGAAAAGGTTAGACATCAATAACCTCTAATGGGCATTCAGGTTTAATCAGGACAAACCAAAATAATTTGAGCCAGTGGCACAAATAATAGGTACAACTTAAAGGAGTCATCACCCAGAAATCCCACTTTTTCATGTTAAAACATGTGTATTGGGGTAGGAATTGAGTAAAAAGTGCCAGAAACTCCTGAAAGTGGCTTCGTTTTTCAGCTTGAGCTCTCTCTTCCTCCCAGAATCGGCCACAAGTGCGCGCTCTCCACAGCACGCGATTTGGACCCGCCTCTGGCATTGACGTCAATCGCATCGGCCTGCTAAGCTAGCCTCTTTAGCGCCACCTAAAAGCAGCTGATTACCTGCCACAGAGGAGTTATGACCAGCTGTTATGACGTGAACTAGAGAGGCTGCGAGCGAGCTGCTAAGCTAGCGTCTTTGTTATGAGCTCTGCTTTTCACCGGCTCCTGCGCAGAAGCATGTCCGCCTTACAGATGCTCGTGGTCGGCCTGAGTGTTGCAAGTCACACTGCGTCTTCTGCTGTGGCAAAAGCCAGCAGAGGCCCAGCTTTGTGGATGCCTGTCATAGTGTCTGAGCCCCAGACATGAATCCATCCTCATTCAAGGTGCAAAGGCGTGGTTAACTGGCTCCCTGTATTGAAAATGCCCGTATAACCGTTTCTCGCCGAGATATTGCGTTTGGGGGATTTTCGCTGCTGCTTTCCAGGAAAGACCCAGAGCTGCTTCCAACCCTCGTGCCCTTCATATTTTTGACACTAGCTACCATCTACACTTGGAATGTCCAAGATCGGATGTTCAGAAATAAAGTTATGAGCTCTGCTTTTTACTGGCTCCTGCGCAGAAGCATGTCCGCCTTACAGCTGCTCGTGGTCGGCTGAGTGGACAGAAGGGACAGCACTAGGGAGCAGTGGATTATATTAATCATTGAGGATGTGCAGTTGGTAAGTGTCGCTGCTTGTGTAACTTATTATCTTTTGTGTAAGAGACCAGTAAACGGTGGTTGACGAGCGGACAAGCTGCTAATGTAGCTACAGAAGCTAACACTGTTTGGTTAACTTCACGTCAGACGTCCGCTCGTCCTTGCACACGATAAAATATCGCCCATCCCTATTGTCCAGCACATAGTGACAGAGCTCACGACAAAAATGCCACAAAGACATAAAACACACATTAGTGAGACGTGTCTATTCTGCTTTGTTTGTTTGTTTTCAAAGTTTAATTGGTGTAAATGAAATTTTACCGGAGCAGACTCAAAATGACAATGACGTCATTGATCAGATCGGTGAATAAAAAGTTACGGGCAGATTAGAAAATCTGAAAAAAATGTGAAATATTGGCCGATCTGATCAAGCCGATCCAATCGGTGGAAAGTCTAAAGCAGAGTACAGGGAACTGGTCAGTCAGTTTGTGAAATGGTGACAATCAGCTCATCTTAAATACCAGCAAGACTAAAGAGATGATTGTTGACTTCAGGAGGAGCAAGAATAAGCAGCATAGTCCTGTCTACATCCTGGAAGAGGAGGTGGAGGTGGTGGAGAACTACAAATACCTGGAGTTCAGCTGGACAACAGACTCGACTGGAAATGCAACACTGACTACATCTACAAGAAAGGTCAGAGCAGACTCTACTTCTTAAGGAAGCTGAGATTATATGAAATGAAATGGAAAATACTTTATTTATCCCAGACGGGAAATTCAAAATAGTAATAAGCTTATACTCTTTTCTTTTTTTTTAGCAACATAAAATATATATGAAATAAAATTACAATAATAATCAGTCAGTCAGGCTTGTTCTTCAGGACAATGCTGCTGGTAGGAATGAATTTCTGAATCTCTCCATCCTACAGCAAACCGGACGCAGCCTCCCACTGAACACACTTGATTCTTCACCGTGTTGTGGAGAGGAGGAAGAATCCTCCATCATCTTCATCGGCTTGTGCAACATTCTTTTCTTAACAATCATCTCCAGCGGCTCCAGAGTTATCCCCAGCACAGAACCAGCTTTCTTGATCAGCTTGTTTAGTTTCTTCAAGTCTCTGGTTCTGATGCTGCTTCCCCAGCAGATGCTGCAAAGCTGATGTCACTTTCCACAACAGACTTGTAGAAGATCTGCAACATCTTGGTGCAGACGTTGAATGATCTCAGCTTCCTTAAGAAGTAGAGTCTGCTCTGACCTTTCTTGTAGATGTAGTCACTGTTGCATTTCCAATAAATAAAATACCATTATGTGAGTGTTCCACGGCTTGGGATACGGTACCTCGGTTCCAATTCTTTACAAAAGTATCTGAAGCCCGTGCCATCAACAATACTGATCGGCCTCATGTCCTTGCAGATGAACGAAGCAAGTTTCTTCGTGCATGCCTCTTGTCTTGCTGCAGACAGAGAGGAGCTTGCGGAGGCCGGGGTAAAGTACGAGTCGAGACGTGGCTGTTTAGGTGGAGTTCCAGACATAACGGCGTGCTCTGGATGCGCATTTTCAAGATGTGTATTCAGGTTGCTAGTGGTGGAATGATACGCTAATTTTAGCTTACACAGCTTGCATATAACTTTATCTCGCTTAGCATTTTTTCCGTCAACTGTGTCGGCCCAAAATCCCAAAAAATTCCAGACGGGGCTTTTGAGGTTTTTCGGAGTCCAGATTATCTTTTCGTTTGGCTCAGTACCTTCCGCCATCTCTGCATGTGCCACTTTTTGAGTCTCACAGCAGGACAGGTGCAGTTTAGCTTACTTGACCTGTCTGTGACCCGGTTGTTGTCATGCAGTGCGCCCACTTGCAAAGCTGCCGCATTTTCTTCCGTTTTTTTTCTCGCTCAGTCCCCCCCCCCCCATTGTTTATATAATATTCGAATATTAATTTTTACATCTGAATCCTGGGCTTTTATTAATATTCGAATTAATATTCGAATTTAGAATATTCTTTGACAGCCCTAGTGAGAGTCATGCATGCTAGCCAGTCAGCCAAAGGGACATCCCCTTGGCCAAGTAGCCAGGGAACATGAACACTCGGAGGCATAGTGACAGGACTGTTAACTGCCACATTTCTCCCCCTCTTTTCACAAGCACATCCTTGTGCTCCACGTAGGCTGCCACTAGGGTTGGACGGTAATAAGGTATACCGGCGGTGTCTTTCCATAGCAACGGTATCTGTCAATACCGTCACTGCCGTCATTTTTAAAAAAAAATGAAATGCACTTATATAGCAGATAACGATTAAGTAAGGGATACTGATTTCCAGGTCTTATATTCCAGAAATGAATATAAGAATTAAACGGGGTTGAATTTTCAGTTTTATTTCCAGTAGTTTATTTTTGGAGACTTCTGACAAAGTTTATGAACGTGACGTAATTGCGCAACAACGTGGAGGAGAGAGCAAGAGAAGGACAGAAAGATGGCAAGTCGCGCATCGAGTGACCTGGTCTCTAAAAAGAACACGACTTCTGCAGTCTGGCAGTATTTTGGGTTCCATGCTAATGAGCAGGGAGAGCCGGTGAATCCCGACCAGGCAATTTGCAAATTATGCAATAAAACGGTAGCCACGAGAGATGGAAACACTTCTAACCTAAGGACGCATCTCCGAATCATCCACCCACTCACTGCTTCGAGGATGCATTTGGCCCCGAGTTCAGTCAGTGCAACAGTTTCAACGCCTACTGCTGATACCGATGCAGGACCAACAGCAATGAAGTCAACCGCCACTTATACACAGCCGACAATAATGGGGGCCTTCGGGAAATCAGTGTACAAAAGGGACAGTGCCCGCTGGAAAACTTGCACGGATGCAGTGACTAAATATCTGGCGAAGGAAATGGTTTCTTTCCACACGGTGGAAAAGAAGTCCTTTAAGGACATGGTTAAGGTCCTAGATGCCCAGTACGAGTTGCCTGGACGGAAACATTTTTCACAAACTGCCGTCCCACGTTTATATATTAAAGTTCGAGACCAGGTTCAAGTGCTGCTGTCAGAGGCCGACAGTTATTCCTTAACAAATGACATGTGGTCATCAGTTAACATGACTCCATATATGTCCCTGACTGTCCATACCATTACATCTGAGTGGTAAGTTGAATCCAAATGCCTCCAAACATCATATTTCCCCGAGAGTCACACGGCGGACAACCTTGCTACAGCGCTTGGAGCTGCACTTCAGGACTGGCAACTTGACGAGAAAAAACTTTCAGCCATAACCACTGACGCCGCCGCCAACATTTCTGCCGCAATCAGGTCCCTGCATTGGCCGTGGCTTAACTGCTTGGGCCATAATCTAAACCTGGCTGTCACGAATGCATTGCACGACCACAGGCAAAAAACCGAGCGCGCCCTCGGACTGTGCCGTAGTATTGTTGGGGCATTTTCACACAGCTGGCAACATAAGAGTGAACTCCACAACAAGCAAGTGGAGCTGGGACTCCCAGAGCACAGTCTGATAACTGTAAGCAATAAGCATCATTGTATTATTTCTATTTATTTATCTACTCATTCATTTGTTGATTAATTAATTAATTTGTTGATTAATTAATTCATCCACCGGCAGGACTGCGCAACTTGCTGGGGCTCCAAACTGGCAATGGTGGAGCGCATCCTGGAGCAGGCGCAAGCGATCAGACACGTCTTGTCTGACGACAGAAGGAGCAACCTGTCGCTAACCTGGCAGGACACAGACGTATTGACAGCTGTTCACGTCGCACTGAAACCAGTCGGGGACTTCACTGATATTTTGTCAGGAGAACATCATGTGACCAGTTCCTCTGTCCTCCCCATACTCCAGCTATGCAGGGACAATGTGTTGGCTGTGTCAGAAAACGACATGCAGCTAACAAAGTCAATCAAAACTGAAATTCTAAAAAAGCTGGAGGCAAAGTATGAATCTGATTCAGTGCGCAAATCATTACGAAAATGCACTTTCCTCAACCCTCGTTACCATGGAGGATATGAGACTGATGGCAATGCAGTCTGAGACCAGGGCAGAATTACAGGCTGAGATTGTGAGCTTAGAGAGGCAAGCACCAGCAGCAGGTCCAGTGGCCATCAGAGTGGAAGAGGGAGAGGCGCAACCCGAACCCCCACGCAAAAAAATTACTCTGGGAAGTCTCCTGCAAAAAGCCGCTGCACAGGCGGGTCCCGTCGGCTCCGTAGAGGACCGAGTCAAAGCTGAAATAACAGCCTACTGTTCGGAGCCCGTTATCCAAGCAGAAGAGGGCCCACTTCTGTGGTGGAAATGTGCTGCCGGGAGTTTTCCTCTGATGTCACGATTGGCCAGAAAGTACCTGTGTGTCTGTGCCACGAGCTCGTCCTCTGAACGGGTTTTCAGCACCGCAGGAAAAGTTGTAAGTCCACAACGTTCCCTGTTACGGCCAGATAAAGTGAACATGCTGGTTTTTCTGGCTAAAAATCTTGAGTAAACATGTTGCTACTTGCCAACCAGCTCACAATGGCACTCTGTATGTTTGTGTATTTGTTTATATTCCACTTTTTTATAAGCGGCGATTTAATTTAATTGATGTGTGTGTGGCGCGTTCTGCGCAAAAAGGGTGGATTGTCAGGTTGGTTTATTTGTTTAACTGTGTATTTGCACTTTTTTTTATAAGCTGCTCTTTTTGGTTAATCAAAGTTAATTTAATTGATGCGTGTGCGGGGCATTCTGCGCCAAAACGGTTTTGGATGGTTACGTTAATTTAATTGTTTGACTGTTGTGCACTTTTTAAGTTCTTTTTAATAAAAGTTATTAGTATTGTGCACATAACACTGTTATTGTTTCATTATTTGAGGTTAGAATTCAGTGTCTGAATAATGAAGGCACAAAACAACAGTTTAGTGGTGCTGTCTGAGCCATGTGTCATCATTTTTTAATTGGTCACGGTAATACCGTATACCGGGGTAAAATGTGGAGACGGTATGAAGGTATTAAAATTTGGATACCGCCCAAGCCTAGCTGCCACCCATCCAGAATCCATGGACCCACCCCTAGTGCTACATGGATCCCTACTTGCAAGCGCCAGGTTGTGGCAGGACGAAGGAGGGCCCGGGCGGGATTTCAACCACAGACTCCCGGGCGAGAGTCATGTGTGCTAACCAGTCAGCCAAAGGGACATCCCCTTGGCCAAGTAGCCAGGGAACATGAACACTCGGAGGCATAGTGACAGGACTGTCAACTGCCACATGTATAATCTGCAGAATTGATCAAATCACATACAATGGTAACAAGCAGATGAAAAGTAATTTAAAATAAAAACACTAAGGTACAGAAACAGGGAGGAGAGAGAAATTCTACACACACCCGTTTCCCAACAGATCCGGATCCCTGGCTCAGAGGCATATGAGAAGCCTTCCAGTGCGGCAGAGAACATCCAGGTATTAGTGATGGCTGTAATATCGTCATCATCTTTGACATTAGTTTATCGTCATTTTAACGACAGGACCCCATATTATCACACTCAGCTCATTTCCTCCCGAACCTGATTAAAGACAGTACAAGGACATCTGAGAACACTGAACACAATGTTCTGCAGTTCTTTGTGTGGCTGCAGCAGAACATCTACCACTGACAACAGAACAGGTTCAAACATCTGAGGATGTCCACAGAAAATGTTGTGATGTGGCTCAGTGTGCGTAAACTGGTTGCATGATGATTCACACCAGTGGTGCAGGGCTCTTAGCTGACAGCAGGAATGTGTTCCTGATAGCAGCCAGATGGAAGAAATTCTTCCTTGCCGCAGATAATTGAGGCCATGGCACTTTGCAGCAGGTCCACACCCTGAAAACATCCCCGTTTCCTCGCTAATAGGATTTCTGCTCAACCTGCCAGATGCCAGTGTTCACGTTAGCAGGTGAAGCAGCCACTGTGGCAGTTCAGTCACTTCCTGTTTATACTATGAATGTAAATGTTCATATGACAACCTGCAGGTACACAAACAGCAGAATATGACATCATTTCCTCTCCCTCACATGCTGACAGTAGCCTATTCCATGGAAAACTCAGATTATTCACTATTATGTTGATTAATGGCTTTAAAGTTTACTCTAGAACTATTAGAACTGTAATGATTATCATGCGCTCGTCTTTTAGGCTTTTCCTTTATTAACTGATCATCAGCAGAAGCAGGGAGAATTGGCTGCTAACTCTTTCTTCACACAGCACCAGGTTATCCACAGGAGACCTGCAGCTGTTCAGTCTTAGTTTAAAAATAGCAAGAATTCTCTCAGTGACTGTGAACCAATTAAATGAGTTACCTAAAACAAAATATTTCTTCTCCATTCACAAATTAAAGTCCAATAAATCTGATGAAGTAATAAATTCCTGTAGGTAAATGGAACTGTGACAGACATCTTCGGGAATCGACTGCTGACCAGCTGGGGACAAAAACGCTGAAGGAGTCTCCAGCTGGCACAGAGGACCGGGCCGCATCGCGAGCTGTCTGTGCGGGCTTCAGTAGCAGAGCTGGACAAAGCCCAGAGCTCCGGTTCACGCGACAACAGAGAGCAGCTTACCTGTCAGGCACAAGCCGAGCACGAGCAGGGCCGCAAACAGCGCAGCCTGGCAGAGCAGCGGAGCCCGCATCCTGGGCTGAGCTCCGGCGGCAGACGTAGGAGAACAGGCGACAGTGGAGGGGAGTCGGTGCTGGTCATCCCCCCATCCCCTGATGCTCAAGGAGGGCAAACAAACCAACAAACAGGGGGAGAAGAAAACAGAGCCGATGAAGAGGCATCAGCTGCGGCTGTGGCCTCGGAGATGCGCCGCCTGGTGGAGGAGGAGAATAATGTCGAGTCTTCCTCCGCTGCTGCTGACCAAAGCCTTGGACATGACTCAAAGTCGCGACAGTTCCATTGACTACCGGGTACAAATAATGGCGGCGCACTTCCTGGTTAACTAGCGTGTATTATGGTGCGTTCCAGTTGTCTCGGGCTCAGACTTGTATCGGTAGACTGGACACGGTACTGTGGAGTCCCAGCAGGCTGACGTCCGACGGCGGCGCCATCTTGGAGCGGTCGACCCCGCGATTCACTGTCCATTATAATACAAGCTTTCAATAGTAAATATCTATCTCCCTTAAATATTCTGAAGTTGTAGTGGTATAGTTATTATCACATAAGACTTAATCTTTGTAGGCCCGAGTTAAAGTGTCGCAAGAAGCATGTTTTTCCTCCCTCAGATGCCCATCAGAAAGCATATTTATCATCAGACATTACGAATTTTAAGATGCCTGTCAGTTCGTTTGTTATCAATTTCGGTTTCATGGCCATATCTTCAAAGACTAGGCCTATGAAAAAATATATGTTGTCAGTAGAATAAGGACACTATCAACTTCAAAGGTAAATACAGTCCTCAAAATTATCCATACCCTCCAATGAAAGAAAATACAGTTATTAAATACAGTTAAGAAAATAGTTATTCAAATAACAAACTTAAAAATAAAGAAATAAAGAAAAGCACTAAATAAAATTTTGTGAAACAAAATATTGTTTTTGAATTTCAGTTTAATAAACAATAATAATAATAATAATAATAATAATAATAAAATTGTTCCAGACATATTACAGCACGTTGCTCATGAACAGTGGACCAACATACCTGTCAACAGGTGCAGACGTCTGATTGGATGTAACAGAAAACACCTGATTGCAGTGATTGTCTCAAAGTGTTGCTCAACAACATTTTAGTTCAGGAACCCTACCATACTTTTTTAGTTGTTTTGTTTGTTTTTAATATTTCTGTTCAATCACAATTCAAAATCAATGTCATGATGTTTATAATATTTTTTATGTATTGCTTTGTTTAATTACAGCTTATTTTACCAACAGCTGATATTTTTTTCCTTATTTAAAAGTTGAATATGGAATATTTTATTAAAAGCGATATTTAAAAAAAAAATACCTCCACAGGTCGTTTGGGGGTGTACGGAGTGAAAGTACAACATTTCCCCGAAAAATTATATTTAGCCTAAAAATAATAATAAAATAAATTTTTACGGGTTCGATTATGGTATTTTATTTATTGGAAATGCAACAGTGACTACATCTACAAGAAAGGTCTGAGCAGACTCTACTTCTTAAGGAAGCTGAGATCATTCAACGTCTGCACCAAGATGTTGCAGATCTTCTACAAGTCTGTTGTGGAAAGTGCAATCAGCTTTGCAGCATCTGCTGGGGAAGCAGCATCAGAATCAGAGACTTGAAGAAACTAAACAAGCTGATCAAGAAAGCTGGTTCTGTGCTGGGGATAACTCTGGAGCCGCTGGAGCTGATCGTTCAGAAAAGAATGCTGCACAAGCTGATGAAGATGATGGAGGATTCTTCCTCCTCTCCACAACACGGTGAAGAATCAACAGAGTGTGTTCAGTGGGAGGCTGCGTCAAGTTCGCTGTAGGACGGAGAGATACAGAAATTAATTCCTGCCAGCAGCATCACCCTAAAGAACAAGACTGACTGACTTTTTTTGTTTATTTATTAAAAAAAAAAAAAAAAAAAAAGAAAGTGAGCTTTTACAATACTGAATTTCCCTTCTGGGATGAATAAAGTATTTTTCATTTCATTTATTCTGCTGCTGAGCCCGATGTGTTCTGTTGATTACAGGGCCGATTCTAGCTCTTTGGGTGCCCTAGCTGAATTCTTAGTTTTGCCACCACCACCACCACACACACACCAAAAAAGATTGATGGAGTATAAACAATACCAATGTTTCAGTTTGTTTATTATAAGAAATATTAAAAGAACACTTTCATAAATTATTTTAAATAACATAAAACTTTAATACTTGAGGAACTGAAATGACAAAAGTGTAAACATGCTGACAGTATGAGTCATAAAAATATAAAATCAAATAAAAAAGACAAGCATATTGCCACTCCTAATGAACTATTTACAAACCTTATGAGGAACATTTAAGAACATTATTAATTATTCCAAGTCACTCAATACTAAAACATGTAAAATTCTTGTTTAAAGGTTGAATATGGAACATTTTTATTAAAAGCTATATATTTATTAAAATAATACCTCCTCGGGTCATTTGGGGGTGTACAGAATGAAAGTACAACATTTCCCAGAAAAATTATATTTAGCCAAAAAATAATTATAAAATAAATTTTGACGGGTTCGATAATGGCATTTTATTTACGTCTATAAGCCAATACACGCCGCTATTGCAGGTTGCCAAATACGATCTCTGTGTGGAAACAATATTTTGGTCATAGTCAGGCTTGTACAGGGAAAAACCGTAGAGATGACGAGTGAAGCAGCTGCTTCAGAGCCCTGGAGATTTATCTGTTTCTGGGGAGGAGTGACCTGAGAAGAGCAAAACCTGGAGTAAATTTAGGTGAAGACTTCACTAAATGGACCCACATAAACATTTTCCACGGAGTCAAAACACGGAAATGGCGACTTTCCTCCTGGATCGGTAAGCTAGCTTGTTTGCTAACATGGCTAATGTTGGCTGTCAGTTATAAACTCCTCTGCATTACTTGTTGGACATGCTGCAGACTGTTGGTCACCACTTGCATATCGGCAGCGAGCCTGGCATCCCAGCGGCTGGAGTTGTTTTTCTGCCATTGCAACTACAACCTAGTCACACGTGATGTTGCTGTTCTGACCGTATTACATATTCAACCTTTAAATTGCACATAAAGAGATGTGACAAGAAATGTTGAAAGATATTATATATTATTAAAAAAAAAAATTCTGGAATGCGCTGCTAGGTAGCTGCAGTTTGTAACAGCTCTTCCTTAACTTTTGTGTTTTTTTTCAAATATATTTGTCTTTTTTTATTGACATTACTTGTCAGATTAGGTTTTTCTAAGAAGGATTTTTTATGCTGGTTTGAAGGCTGTGCAATTCAGGAGATTTTTCCTCATATATTTGGCGTTTTTCACTACTTGTTATGATGTGTATCCATAGCAATGGAAAGATTGTTTACCACCAGGATCAACTGTTAAAACTCTCCCAAATCAAGATTTTCAGCAAAATAACACACCAAATCCCAGTGGAGTTAAGGAGAAAGACAGGATGCAGGGCAGGGGTAAGGCAGAGAGAAAAACGGTGGAGATTTAAACTGTTTCTTCCAACTGTTGTGATGGGTAACGTGAGATCGCTAGCTTACAAGATGGACGAGCTTGAAGTGCTAACAAGGTCTCAGAAAGAGTACAGAGAATGCAGTGTCATGTGTTTCACCGAGACATGGCTGCATGAACACATCCCAGACTGTAATGCGTTTGTACACAGCTTCAAGATGGTCCGTGCAGACTGAAATAAACAGCTCATCGGGAAGCTAAAGGGAGGTGGAATTGCAGTGCTGGTCAATCAGCATTGGTGCCATCCAGGACACGTCACTGTCAAGGAGAAGATCTGCACAAGAGACATTGAACTGTTAGCTGTGAGTTTTCGTCCATATTATTTGCCCAGAGAGTTTGCCTGTGTTATTCTGGTAGCGGTTTATATAATACCACGTACTGCACCAGAGACAGCCTGTGATGTGATCAGCTCCGTCATGGCTAAACTACAAACACAGCATCCAAACTCATTCATGGCGATCTCTGGAGACTTCAACAATGTCTCCCTCTCTGCTACGTTGCCAACTTTCCAGCAGTTTGTCAGCTGCTCCACCAGAGAAAATAAAATGTTGGACTTCTTTTATGCAAATACAAAGAATGCATACAGCTCCTCTGCCCTGCCTCCTCTAGGAAGATCTGATCATAATCTGGTTCTTCTCACCTCCACCTACAAGCCCATCGTTCAGCAGCAACCAGTCATTAGGAGGACAATTAAAACCTGGTCTACTGAGGCTGAAGATGCTCTGAGAGGGTGCTTTAAGGCCACAGACTGGAATGTCCTCTGTGAACCTCATGGAGACGACATCAACACCATGACTGAGTGTGTGACAGATTACATAAACTTCTGTGTGGACAGCATCGTTCCAACAAGAACAGTGAGGTGCTTCCCCAATAACAAACCCTGGATCACCAGTGACCTGAAAAAGCTGCTGAACATCAAAAAGAAAGCTTTCAGGGATGGAGACAGGGAGTTACTGAAGACCACACAAAAACAACTGAAAACACAGACTAAGAAGTGAAGGAGGACGACAGGAAGAAGTTGGAGAGCAGCTCCAGCAGAACAACGTGAGGGATGTGTGGTCGGGAATGAAGAAGATCACTGGCTTCAAGTTAAAGGGGGACCAGACTGATGGAGGTCTGGACAGAGCTAACGAACTGAACATGTTCTTCAATAGGTTCAGTTCCCCCCTGCCGACAACCCAACATTCCACACACCCTCCATGAGCCCAAAGCTTTCCTGTCCCACCTCCACTCTGTCACCCTGTACCTCAGTTATGGACCTGAACACAGCCTCATCTCCCTCCACATCAGGACATCCTGAGACCTCTTTTGCCTCCACCTCCAGCCTGACTGTCTCCTGTGACCAGGTCAAGAAACAACTAGAGAAACTGAACCGGAGGAACAAGGCTGAAGGTCCAGATGGTGTCAGTCCCAGAGTTCTCAAGACCTGCTCAGAACAACTATGTCTGGTTCTCCAACACCTTTTTAACACCAGCCTGAGACAGAACAGAGTTCCTGTGCTGTGGAAAACATCCTGTCTTGTTCCTGTCCATACAAAACCACAACCAGCTGAACCAGATGACTACAGACCAGTTGCTCTGACATCTCACATCATGAAAGTCCTGGAGAGACTCTTACTGGCTCACCTCAACATGCAAGTGAACACCTTTCAGGACCCATTACAGTTCGCATATCGTAGTGGGCTTGGGGTTGAAGACGCCATTATCTTCCTGCTTCAGAGAGCCCACTGTCATCTGGACCAGTCAGGCAGCACTTTGAGGGTCATGTTCTTTGATTTTTCAAGTGCCTTTAATACTATTCAGCCTGCTTTGCTATGTGAGAAGCTCCATAACTTCCAGGTGGATCCGTCCACAACCACCTGGATTTACGACTACCTAACAAACAGACCACAGTTTGTGAGACTAAAAGGTTGTGTGTCTGAGATGGTGATCAGCAGCACTGGAGCACCACAAGGCACTGTACTCTCACCATTCCTCTTTACACTCAGACTTCAGACCTCAGACTTCCAGTACAACTCTGAGTCCTGCTATCTGCAGAAATACTCTGATGACTCTGCAGTTGTGGGGTGTATCAGTGATGGACAAGAAGGCGAGTACAGGGAACTGGTCAGTCAGTTTGTGAAATGGTGCGTTAACAATCAGCTCATCTTAAATACCAGCAAGACTAAAGAGATGATTGTTGACTTCAGGAGGAGCAAGAATAAGCAGCATAGTCCTGTCTACATCCTGGAAGAGGAGGTGGAGGTGGTGGAGAACTACAAATACCTTGGAGTTCAGCTCGACAACAGATTCGACTGGAAATGCAACAGTGACTACATCTACAAGAAAGGTCAGAGCAGACTCTACTTCTTAAGGAAGCTGAGGACATTCAACGTCTGCACCAAGATGTTGCAGATCTTCTACAAGTCTGTTGTGGAAAGTGCAATCAGCTTTGCAGCATCTGCTGGGGAAGCAGCATCAGAACCAGAGACTTGAAGAAACTAAACAAGCTGATCAAGAAAGCTGGTTCTGTGCTGGGGATAACTCTGGAGCCGCTGGAACTGATCGTTCAGAAAAGAATGCTGCACAAGCCGATGAAGATGATGGAGGACACTTCCCATCCTCTCCACAACATTGTGAAGAATCAACAGAGTGTTTTCAGTAGGAGGCTGCGTCAGGTTCACTGTAGGACCGAGAGATACAGGAATTCATTCCTGCCAGCAGCCATCACAGTAACGACAACCCAGTCTCATTCCAAAACGTGACAGTCCTACGTTGGTCCACACCACAATACGTACTTATTTTACAATTTTGCCTCAAAATACGTAGACTTACTATGTTTGATTTTCCCATTCATTTCTGTAGGTCACGTGACTGTGGAGTTTCACACAAGGAAACATGGCGGCTATCCCTTCAATTTTGGGTGGAAATTGTCATATTTTAAAATAGATTGCGACTCTACCATTGTTTTGATCACTTTTCTAGCGAGAAATATACCCTTTATTTTCACATTATTCATTCATTTTATGAATCCAATCCATAGCTTTTTCGTTTCGACGGACATTTTGTCCGCTCTCTCATCAAATATGTAGAAATACTACGTTTTTTTTCTCTTTTTCACTTCGGTGGTTGCAACGCTTTTAATATGCTAGAATAAGCCGGTGTTCTTGTAATCAGGCCTAAACACAACTCGATCTCACAGAAGTACGTGAAATATGCGGATTATAATGATGTTTCAACACTTATTTCTGGTCCAGGCACGTCGGAAATTAGATCAATATAGTCAAGCGCGGAGCCGGTTGTCTACACAACCTTCCTGTTTCTGGAACAAATAAAAGCACAAATTACGTTTTTGTGACTACTGAAATCATGTTTTTTTTGGGGGGTTTTTTTGTAACATCTCCATTGTAATTTCACCAGTCAAATTGGGGTAGACTATTAAAGTTTTGATATTCTGTTATCTTGTGTGCGTGTGTTCGCCATCCAGAAGTAAACAGTGGCGCACATCCCTAACTGGGTGCTGGTTAAAGTGGAACATAAGATAAAGAGCAGAAACATAAACACCAGAAATAGCTCCCAAAGAGTTTTTAAAAGGTGACGTTACGTTTTGGGAGTGCGAATAGGTTAATTTTAATTTGCTATCCACACGTCAGACGGAATCCCGGAAGTGACGTAGATGGGAGCGCAACGTCATTCCCGTTTCCAGGCTTATTTTGACATCATAATCAGCAAGACATTTTTATGGCACATTGGGTTTTACATGAAAGTCTTCTTCAGCCTCCCCTGGAAGTCTTTTTGTTTTCTTTTATAAGAATAAAAAGGATTTTTATTGCCATCGCACGTATCCAATCAGCGCGTCTGACGGCTTCTCTGTCCTCTTCTCATTGGCTGCGGTGACGCGGAAGTAGTGGCGGAACGTTTGTCCAGAAAGTCATAAATAAACCGATATATTTACTTTTTCTCAGCACTGATCATTTAGTTGTTGCCATTGATAATTGGACTGTACAATATGCTTGGAATATGAAGTCAGAATAGTATTTTAAGATTCGATATGTGGCTGCAAAGCAAGAAATGCTCACACACTCCCACGTTCTGCCGTAGAATGGGGTGCATTCCATTCCAACGTGAGCCCAACCGCCGTCGTCTGGTGGCATTTGGGGTTTTATAGGCCCTGATTCTGTCTATTTTCACGTCTATTTCAGGAATATGAAGGAGATTTTGTATGTGTGTAGATCAAATTTTCAACTTCTTCTATAAAAAGTTATCATCATAAGGTTATACTGGTCTTTCTAGACTGAATCCCACATTAAATCCTGCTTTATTTGGGCCTAACTGGACATAATGCATTGCATTAAAACCTTAAAACCCCAGTGGTGCATTATTTATTTATTTATTCACAAACAAAAACTGAAAGTGTGTTCTGTCCAGTTTTAAAACTTCATGCTATTATCTTGTGTTGTTTTAATGGATGGATGGATGGATGGATGGATGGATGGATGGAGGAAATAAAATCAGATGCATTCTTTCTCCAACACATGTAGATGAATTCATGCAAATGTCATTTAACTGTGGTAACAAGCCATCTATTTGATTCAGGTGTGTTCACACCCACATTATATATTGAAACACTAACTCAAATAAACCATCATATTTTCATTTTATCAACATGTTCTGTTTAGAAGTCGCCCCCCCCCCCCCCCCCCCCCCCCCCCCCCCCCCCCCCCCCCCCCCCCCCCCCCCCCCCCCCCCCCCCCCCCCCCCCCCCCCCCCCCCCCCCCCCCCCCCCCCCCCCCCCCCCCCCCCCCCCCCCCCCCCCCCCCCCCCCCCCCCCCCCCCACTGTGATCACTAGCTCAGCTTTATAAAGCTTTTCATCTAAGATAGAAAAGTATTATTTTTAACCCTATCTATCACAGGGTCCCAAGACTCAAGCAGCAACCTCAGGGCCCGGACTCCAGCCGCCACTCCAGAAAAATACAGTACAGGCCAAAAGTTTGGACACACCTTCTCATACATCCATCCAGAAGACGGCAGATGAAGGCCCTTGATTAACCTTTTAAAGTTATATGATCCACAAGGATAGGTGTGGCAAAGTCCAGTCATTGAGAGTGACAATCCTGCAATTTTTCATTCCTTCTCCATCCCTTCTCCAACACGTCTGCATCACATGGCTTGTTACCAGGCTTCTGCAGAGTTGAAAGACACCTGTATGAATTCATTTAGATGTGTGCTGGAGCTGATTTTCCAAAATAGAATGATGCACACACTGAGGATGATGGAGGATTCTTCTCAACCTCTACACACACAGTAAAGAAACAAGAGTGTGTTCAGTGGGAGGCTTCTTCCAGCCTGACACAACATCCTGACCAGTACCATGTGTGATGGCCCACCATCATGTTTACTTGTTTCTGTTTTGAGGTGAGTTTATTTTTAATGTGCTGCACCTGTGGAGCTGGGAGTGGCCAAGCTGATAAATGGCAGCCTGTGCAAGTCTCTCGGGCCAGAGGACGAGGGTTAGAGGCCAGAGGCCAGTCGCTCTTTCAAGCTCTCTCTCGCTGGGCAGCCAATTTCACCTCCACATGGTAACCTTTTCTGTTTAGGTATGTTTCTTTGCATCTTTGTACAACATAGCACACACACTGTCACTCAACCATGCATGGCACTTCACCACTAATACTCTACATTTCCACACTCCATTTTTAGTTCTCATAATTTATAATAAACTTAATTTGATTATTACAACTCTCATTGTGTGGACTCCTCTTTTGTTGCCACCTTGAGCCACGGTGGTAACACATGTATGAGACCAAAGACAAGTCAGACCCCTAACCCTAACCCTAACCCCATTCTAATCTCGCCCTGACCCTTGACCCTAAACCTAAAGACCCCCATAGTATTGCCTAAACCTAATCACCCCCTGGGCATCATCTACAGCCCATCTTTCATCCCGTTTTGAAACCCACCCGTAATTCCGTAAGTGCAATATTGACTTAACATATCAAGACAATAAACTAACTTTTTTATAACATTATCACCTGGCTCTAAAAAAGTCAGAAAATATTAAATTTAACAAAACAGAACTCCTACAGGGAAAGAATTCCTGGATTTCGAAGAATTGAATCAATAACTACTGAAAAAGTTCGTGGGTTTCGAAAAATCTGCAGCACAACAGCCCCCCTACACAGAAAAGGGGCGGGTATAAATAGGAGGCGCAGAGCAGTTCTCCCTCATTTCTGCTCTCACCAGCCAAGGGACAACATCTCTGAGCCTCGGAGCAAGACTCTTTTAGTGTGTGCCTACGGCCTGAAGAAGACCCACCCGGGTCGAAACGTCGCGCGTTCGGCACACTCTTTTCTTATTAATTTTTTTATTGATTTCACTTTAAAAATTATTTCATCAATCTCCTTGGAGATTATTCATTTTTTCAGTTTAAAAAAACATTACAAAAACACACAAAAACATTTATAAACATATAAAAAGACCAAAAAAAAAAAAAAACTAATAAAAAAGTACAAAAAAACCATAAAAACAAACATTTCCTTTACCTACACAAAAAAATTTAAACCGAGAAGGTTCAGGAGCTTTCCTGATGGGAAAGACTTTTTTTCTTTTCACTTTTTTTGGTTAGCTTCTAAATAAACACAGTTTTTGTTTCCCTCATTTGATGGAAAATCTTCCTTTGTTGTTTATTCTACTTTAGTTCATTTTCCACAAATACTAAAAATATATAAAAAGTACAGAAGCACAGAAAACTTACCATAAACCCTGACGAGAATTGGACGGTTGTGCGTTATGGCAGAAGACGCTGTCGTGACCGCCAACCACTATGGGAGCAGGGATACGGAGGGTCTGATGAGCGGATGGACCGCGCACCTTCCTTCTCCGGACGGAGGAGGGATCAGTTCCCCTATCCTAACCGGCCAGTGCCTCCCTCTAGGACTCCTCGGTATCCCGGTCCCCAGTTCCGTTCTTATGCAGCGGTGACACGCCTAAATGACTCACGACCAGCTCGGAGATGGGGTGCTCCGTGGCCCACAGGGCCTGAAGTCAGGCGGCAACCAGCTGAACCCCAGTTTGGGAGATTGGTTCGTAAATTGCATGCAGTAATTAAAACAGTCCACCATCTGCGCAACGTAGCTCCACAACCAGGAAAACCAGAGCCACGTATGATTTCCAGAATGGTTGAGACTCTGGCGGCTATGATCAAGCCGGCTGCACCCACACAACAGACTTTACAACTTATCGATGGCAATGCCAGAAACTGGGGCTATAACACATATGTGATTTTGATGGACCTTTATGAGGCAAACCTGGAGGAGCTGCTGCAGCAGGTTGCAGTCCTCCTGACTCCGGACTGGAAGGCAGCCTTTCAGGTTGCAGTCCGTTGGGCCAAGCGGAACCTGTCCCGGCTCTCTCAGGATGTGATTGAACATGCTGAGGCCCTGATTACTGACAGAGCAGGTTCCACAGATCCAGAACAGACGGGGGCCCCACAGCAGAACAGGGCCACAGCTCACATGGAGGAACCACGTCCGGCCACAACTGGAACCTCAACAGCCACTAGGACTGTGCCAAGTGGGCCGGGCCCAAACAGAAGGCAGGGGCATCCTCCACCACAGTTGGTAGCCGGGATCTCAGTGGCCACGATGACTGAACCACCTGTCTTGGAACCAGCAACACAAAACAGTCCCACAGGGTCAGATCCCCCCCTGCAGCAGCGGAGAAGTAGAAGAAGGAGGAGCAGACGCCTTCTTCTGTCGGATGACAGTGAGGATCCAGAGGATTTTGGGGAGGTTGAGGAGGAGATAGAGGATCCTGGGGAGTTGGAAATTCCCCAGCACCAGTCTGAGTATCCCGAACTGGAGGCGCTCTTTGATGAACTGCAGGAGGAGGAAGAACGAGAGGAAGCTGAAAGACAGACCTCCAGACCAGTCACTGCTCCAGACCACCAGGAGGCCCTTCCGGAAGAGGGAGAGGTCTTTGAAGAGTCGTTTAATCATTTTACTTCTCCTGAACCAAGGAGATTCACAGTTCGCAGACATTCCAACACTCAAAGGAAACTAACAGATTGGAAACTGGATGTACAAAAGAAGACTCTCATCATAGGGGACTCTAATCTCTGCCGCCTACCAGATTTCTTTAACAAAAACTTGCAAGTCGAGAGTTTCCCAGGCAGCCACTTTCGCCATGCCCAGGCTCTCATGGACAAAACCTCACCACCACAGGGTTTGGTTGTTGAAAAGATCATTTTGTCATTCGGGATCAATAGCAGGGCCAATAAATCAAAAGAGACCACTGTAAAAAACCTACAAGCAGCACTCAGATCCACAAAGAGGAAATTTCCTTACGCAGAAATCTGGATCCCTCTGATTAACTTTTCCCCTGACCTACCCGACGACGAGAAGGAAAATCTCCAGGTTCTCAATGACCATCTAAAGAGAAACATGCCCTTCATCCCGCTCTTGCCTGATGACAAATTCCAGACAGAGCCGGATGATGTGCATTGGACCACTGAAACTGGGATTGCCATGTTTAATCATTGGATGGAAGTGTTAAACTCCACCACCCCCTGAATCTGGAACAGGAGGGGGTCCATGGAGCACACTCCTTCCATGCTGAGGATGTAGTGATCTTGGACGAGAACTTCAAACTTACTGGACCACAGCATGATCTCCTAAGCAAGGGATTGTCATTTATTCCGACTCTGGACATAGGCAGAGATCAAAAGAATCACATGCAATTAGATTTACAGAATTACCATCGAAAAATTAAACTGAGTTCATATTACAGAGATTCAAATATACAAATCATGTCACCTTTTACAGGACCGTCAATCTGGACACCACCACACCACTTGTTGCCACAGGAAATAAAAACTTTAATTCATGAGGATCTTGAAGCCCTTAAAAAACATTTCAAAACACACAAAGAAAAGTGGAACCTCTCATTGGAAGAGGTGAAAGCATTGCGTGACTTACAACACATGAAACATATAGTTATAAAGCCTGCTGATAAAGGCTCAGCAGTTGTCATTATGAGTAGATTACAGTATACATTTGAAGCAGAGAGACAACTTCATGACACTGTATATTACAGGAAATTGAAAAAACCTATGTACATGGACACCAGATTGATGGTAGCTAAAATTTTAGACACACTGAAAAAGAAAAAGTTTATTAATTCAAAGCAGAGACAATACTTGATTGGAAACTCGGAGCCAAGGGAAAGAAGATTCTACCTTTTGCCAAAAATTCACAAAGACCCAGATAAATGGACAGTCCCGTTCAAAATGCCCCCAGGCAGACCGATTGTCTCGGACTGTGGGAGTGAGACATATGGTACAGCTGAATATCTGGATTACTACTTAAATCCATTGTCCATCAAACATCCAGCCTATTTCAGGGACACTTACCATTTCATAAAGATCGTGAGAGGACTGAGGATCCGATCAGAGTTCTATTTCTTCTCAATGGACGTTGATAGTTTGTATACTAACATCCCTATTCAATCCGGAATTGATTGTGTTAAAAAAAAATCCTTGAGGAAAACCCAGATCCTAACCGGCCGGACGCAGAATTGCTCGAATTGCTTGAGATTAATTTGACAAGGAACGACTTTGTCTTTGACGGCAATTTCTACTTGCAGATTAAAGGTACTGCCATGGGCAAAAGGTTTGCACCGGCTTATGCAAATATTTTCATGGCGAACTGGGAACGGGAAGTATTTCTGAAGTGCAAGAAGAAACCAGAATATTATTTGCGCTATCTGGACGATATCTGGGGCATTTGGATTGGATCCAAGCAGGAATTTGCTATGTTTGTAGATATTTTAAACTCTCATGATGCATCAATCAAGTTGAAGGCCGAGATTAATGAACACTCTATAGACCTCCTACAGTACTGAAAGGACCAAATTTTATGACGGATTTCAAACTGGACGTTAAAGTCCACTTCAAAAGCACAGACACACTGTTTGCTACACAAAAAAAGTTTTCATCCAAAGCACACCTTTAGAGGGATAGTGAAGTCGCAATTACTACGATTCAAACGGATTTGTACGAGACCGGAATATTTTCAGGAAGCAGTTGAGACCCTCTTTAAAGCCCTAAGGAAAAGAGGGCACTCAAGGTCATTTTTGAGAAACTGCTTAAAGAATTTTCAAAAAACAAATGAAGAGGATCATGGGAGGATCATCCCTCTCATTACCACCTATTCATCCACAAGTAAGGCCCTGAATGCTAAATTTAGAGCAAATTTTCAGAATATACAAGGAAACACTGATCTAATCCAGACGGCAAGGGTGGTCTCGGCCTACCGGAGAAATAAAAACTTGATGGACATCTTGGTCCAGGCCAGATTGCCACCCCTGGCCCCGAGGAGATCGCAGATGTTGGAGACACAGTTCTCCCAGATTAAGTACATTAGAAATCTCAAAGAAAATACAATTATTAACATTAAACAAGCTTTCAGTCCAAAATCCAAAAATTGGAAAAAAAATAAGCCTTCTGGGAGGAACATCACCTTGAATCTGTCAACTGCGACCGAGCATACCTTCCTTCCAGCTCAGCAACAGAATTTCATACAACCATTCTTCTTACACTTGCTCATCTCTCTTTGGTCCTCCCCACACAGATCCACAAATGGCAGAACTGTGAAGACCGACCCAGACATGACTGCTGAAACCTAGCGGTGTTAACAAACACAGTCCAACATAGTAAGTTTTGCAGCCTACAGTAAGGTGGCCAGGGTTAGTGGCCTTAATGCAACCCAATCTTCTACTCTGAGGACTTGCCTCAAACACACACCACTACACTCTGCACCACACACGATTGAGACCCCACTAACAAACAATTGAATTTCCTTCAAATTCTTCTTCCATCTTAGAAAAACACCCTTCAGTTCACTTAGGGACTGATCGTGGGTGCACCGGGACCTAGGTATAGCTTGATAAACAATTTTGAACCTTTTTCTACCTCCTCTTTATGCCATTTACGAACTATTTATTACCAAAAGCTTCGCCTCCACCTGCTCCGGTATGTTCTCCTGATTACTTTAAACCGTCCGATTTTTCACAAACTATACCGGATTATTCTAACTTTGAACCGTAGAAAAACTACAATTAATCCAAGAAAATACAGTCTTGCACGTTTTTTTCTTAGACAAAATACCCCTTTTACTTAAAACCACAAATAAATGACGCTTCTTCTTCTCTCACGACTCCGCCAGTTTAAACAACACGTTTTCACCAACCACAAGCCAAAACCGACACAGGGCCAGAATCTAAACTCATTTATCACCAACCACCTGACAATTGGAAACAGAACCTGCCCGGGAACTGATCATCCCGTGGAGCCAGCCACACGGAGAGGGCGTATGGTGGTAAACGGCCGAAACGCCCGTTCGCATCCATGTGGTACACCACTGAAGAGAGGTTCTAAAAAATTTTTCTACTTAGCTTAGCTACTCAGTAACTCCAATCCACTACTGGTGGGTTAGAATTATTGCAGCAAAACCCAAACTAGACAAAAAAGAGACTTTAGACAATACCAGGGACATCTCGCTTCTCCTGACGCAACCATAGACTGAGCTAACACCTACCCTGCCTGTTTTCCTAACCTTAATGCCTTTGATCTGCTTTTATCACCAACTATACCACCTACCCTGCCTGTTTTCCTAACCTTAAAGCCTGATATACTTTTTTCTTTATCACCAACTTTAACACCTACCCTTCCTGATTTCCTAACCTTAAAGCCTCTGATATACTTTTTTCTTTATCACCAACTTTAACACCTACCCTGCCTGTTTTCCTAACCTTAAAGCCTCTGATTTACTGTTATCAACTTAACCCCTACCCTGTCTATTTTTCTAAACCTAAAGCCTCCGATCTGCTTATTTTTCAACTTGAACAGCTACCGTTGTGTTCCTAATCCCATATTCTTCTGAACTGATTTCTTCTCAACTCAAACCATTTATCCTCTTGGTTTTCCCAAGCCCTAATTTTCTGATCTGCTTGATTTCCAAATTCAAACACTCAGCCTGTCTGTCGCTCTGACTCGGCTGCATATCAGCCTCTGTTCTTTTAACTGACATGTTTACATGGACAGTGGGAAAAGTGATCTGATCGGTCGTATTTACTTGATGGACAGATATGTTTGCTTTTGACATGCCAATGGCTCCTAGTCCATAAGAAGAGGAGTTTTCTTTATTAAATGTATGATCTTTTGACTGTTGAAATACTCAATCATTAACTCTTCCAGTGGGGATTAAAAACACAGCCATATAGTGGTCAGTACTGGACCTGCAGCTGAAGCACATGATCATGAACGGATCCGCTATGGATCCGGGGCAGAGGTGCAGCTACAGCTTTAGGTCTGCCTCTGCTCTGTCTAACATCAGAATTTCCAGTCAGAATGCAGATCATCAGCGGATGCAAGTAGAGTCCTACATGACTCTGCAAGGCGGATCGAAGCCGAACAGGGCAGCTGCCACTGATTCGTGGCACCGTCCACTTGCTATCTGGGGATGCCGACCACAGTCCTGTTCTGTTTTGTTTGGTTCAGGCATGCTCAGAGACAAAATTCCACAGAAATGATCAGAATTACTGTTCACATGTTCATTTTTTCCTGCTGATCTGATAAAAGGTTTAAACCATCCCTCTTGATCGGATTGAAAATTCTTTCCGATTGAGTCCGATCAGCTCAGCTGATATGTTGACATGATGCATTTTTATTAGGACTGTTAATGAATTTCTAAAAATTAACTAATTATTTGCAATTCTGTTAAAAATGTAATCGTGATTAATTGCGATTATTAACTTTCAAGGCAACTTATAATAAAGATGGATGCATTTAATATATCAAAAAGCTGAATTTATTGTTTTTTTTAAATCAGACACACCATTTAAATGTTTAAATAAAATTTGCATAAATAAATGCAGAATATAAGTGCATTGCAAACAATCATTTTATGGTTCAAAATATTCACTATTTGAAAAACAGTTAATGTGAGCTTCATTTTAGACCCTTTCAGCTTTACAGAGCATTTCTGCTTATTTTGAAACCAGACGTTCTACTCCTTCACATTTAGTCAACCCCAAAGAAGGAGCATTTATTGCTTTTTTCCTCAGATACACCATTTAAGTGTTGAAATAAAATTTTCATAAACAAATGCTGAATATAACTGAACTCAAGGGCACTGCAGCCATTCATTTTATGGTTCAAAATATTCACTGTTTGAAAAACAGTGTTCATGTGAATTTCAACTAGAACTTTACAGATTTACAGAACATAGCTGTTTTGTTTTGTTGTTTTTTTTTTAACTAGATCTTCTTCTCCTTTACATTTAGCCAACTACAAAGGCAAACTAGTCTCTCAACATTACTTGAAGAAAGAGAAGCTCTCTTTTTCTGAATGATGTGGCCTGAGAGGGAGAACAGTCTTTCACAGGGTACAGTGCGGGCAATTCATGCTATTCTAGGGTATGAGTCCTCTCTTTTTGACTACCACTGCAGTGGACACTCATCCATGTCAAATTTGGATTCTGATTTGTAGTGGTCCAGTGTAGATTGGACGGACTCTGCCTCATCGTCTATCAGAATCAGATGATGCAAGCAAAAAGATGGGCATCTTCTGATTCTTTGGTGGTGCTTCTCCTGTTGTTTGAGCACCTTGGATTTGGGTATTTCTCTCCTCTTTGAGCAAGTTGGTTAAAGAACTCCACACTTCGCCTCTCTCAGATTTAGGTGGGCATTTTAAGTCCTTGAACCTGGGAACAAGTGCAGTAGCATTCTTGAGCCTGGTGAGATTGGAGTTCGCCTTCCATTCAACCAAGTCTTCACAAAAGGCCTTTTTGAATCGCACTGTGTTGACAGTATCATCATCATGACTCTGAACAGGTGGCAGAAGGCAGGCAAGACCACAGAACAGGAGAGGTAATGCTCTCCATACAAAGTTTCAGTGACATACCTGTAAAACACAAATTAATCACATTATTGTCAATTCATAAGAGCACCTGTCAATTAAAACTTCCTTATCTTATAATATGCAGAACACCACAATTGATTTTTTAACACTTCTTAAGTAAACCATTGGCTGATCTAATATCAACTTTACTGATAAAATGCAATGAAACAGAAATAAAAACTTACCTGCATGGCTCAAGCAGCTTCTCCAACTTCTTCAGCTTTCCAAGCTCAGCTTCTGTAACCATGGGAACTTTGCTCTTCTGTTGTGACAGGGTTACCTCGATTGGTGATTTATTATGTTGGATCCTTTTGATCATGTTTTAAGTGGAATTTCATCTTGTAGGTACGTCTTGAATCTGGGGTTCCTCGTTTTGTTTATGTGCAACTTGTTGATTTCACTCTCTTGCATTGGATGGGCTATGCTTGTAGTGACCAACAATTTTTCGACATTTGGTTAAAACAGCGTCTTATCCACTATCCGCCAGTGACACTGTGATTGATCTCTGTAAGGCGTGTGCAGTACAAGGCAGATGTTCATATGGAAGGAGTATTGCAGCTGCTGTGAAGTTTCGAGCAGTCTGTCCCAAGCGTTGTTATTTTCTTTTCAATGTTCCATTCTTGTGCAACCGCCTGGATGTGCTGCGCACACGCCTCTGCATAGTGATGCTCGGCAGACTTGCTCACAGTTAATGCAAAGGAGTGCAGGCGCCAGTCGTCATCAATGAGGTGAGCCGTAACACCCAAATAGTTATTATTGCAAGAAGAAGTCCAATGATTGCAGGTGAGTGCGACATGTGGGGCTTGTTCTAACAGCCTTTGCTCAATCTCCTTCTGGTTGTCATACAACTTCTCTATTCAGGACATTACGGTTACCCTTGCAGGTAGATGATACGTGAAGTCACCCGACGCCTCCCAGATCACATCCCTCTGTCCTGCATCCTCAACAATATTCACAGGTCGACACTCGTTGGCTACCCAACGAGCAATGGTCTCCGTTATTTAGTTAGTAGTTTCCCTTGACAGCAGCCCACCTCTTGCTCCAAACTGTTGGAGCAAGAGGTCTAACAGTAACCTTATCCTTTTGGGAGATTTCAACATTCACGTGGACAATATCAGTGCTCCTCTCTCCAGAGACTTCTCATCCTGCCTGGAAAGCTTCAGTCTACATCAATACATCAACTTCCCAACTCACTGTAAAAATCACATTCTAGATTTAGTCTGTTGTTCTGGCATCACCCCCTCTGACTGTAAATCCCACACCGTTGCTTTTTCTGATCACATGGTCATTACTTTTAACATTAACCTCCCCCTGTCTAAAATCATCCTCCCTCGCATCATCTCCTTCCAGAATGTAAAAGACATCAACATCGACACCTTCACTTCTGAGATCAATAATATCCACTGTGTATCTGCCTGCTGTTCACCTGATGACCTGGTTTCCCACTACAATCAAAATCTCCATACTCTCCTGGACACCCATGCTCGTCTGAAATCTAGATCAGTCTCCTTCACCCACTCAGCTCCCTGGTTCACTCCTGCTCTACGTCACCTCAAATCTTGCAGTCGTCAGCTGGAGCGCCTTGCCAATAAAACTGGACTCACCATTCACAGAAATATGTACAAGGACCACATTACACTGTACAAGAGCTCCCTCTCCTCTGCCAAATCTGCATACTACTCCAACTTAATCCACTCCAACTGTCACAGCTCGAAAACCCTCTTTTCCCTTCTCACCTCCATCACCAAACCTTCTGACTCCCTTCCCCATCATATGCAATCCGATGACTTCTGCTATAAACTCATGTCCTTTTTTGTCTCCAAAATCACAGACATCCATAAACACTTGACCTCATCTGAAGCTGCAGTTTCTGGAGGTGACCTTGCTACCCCCTACCCATCTCTTGCAACCACCCTCTCCAGTTTTGACCTTCCCTCTGTTCAAGCCATCTCTGACTTCATTCATAAGTCCAAACCTTCCACATGTCAGCTCGATCCTCTCCAGTCCACCCTTGTTAAATCCTGCTGTTGCTCCTCTCATCACCAAAATCATCCACTCCTCCTTAAGCTCTGGTTTAGTCCCCTCTGCACTCAAAACCGCCACAGTCACCCCAATTCTGAAAAAACCTGGCCTGGACCCCACCGACTTCAATAACTTACGTCCCATATCCAATCTACCCTTCATATGCAAAATTCTGGAAAAATCTGTTGCCTCCCAACTCCACAACCACCTGATGTCCAACAATATTTATGAACAGTTTCAATATGGCTTTCGTCCCCTGCACAGTACTGAAACCGCACTCATCAAGATCTCTGATGACCTCCTCATGGCTTCTGACTCTGGACTACTTTCCATCCTCGTTCTCCTGGACCTTACAGCAGCCATTTCCCACGCCACTCTCCTCAGTCGATTATCATCCATCGGTATCAGCCACACCCCTCTAGCCTGGTTCACTTCATATCTCTCTGATAGGACACAGTTCATACAACTCAAATCTCATAAATCCATCTCCTTCCCTGTTTCTGCTGGTGTGCCCCAATGTTCTGTCCTGGGGCCCCTCCTGTTTATTATCTACATTCTCCCTCTTGGCTATATCCTCCGTGAGCATCATATCAAATTCCACTGCTACGCGGATGAGACCCAGCTCTACCTCTCTACGCAACCATCTGCCTCATTCCCACCAACCTCCCTCACCCTCTGTCTCCAAGAAATCCATTTTTGGTTCTCATCCAACTTCCTCAAACTGAACAGCTCTAAAACCGAAGTCCTCCTAGTCGGCACACCTCACACTCTTTCCAAAGCCAATAACTTCTCGATTACCATCGATGACTCAACTGTCCTCCCCTCAGGTTAAGAGTCAGGGTGTCATCCTCAACAGCACACTCTCCTTCCAGTCTCACATTAACAACATCACCAGGTCCGCCTACTTCCACCTGCGTAACATCTCTTGCCTTCGTCCCTCTCTCACTCCCCAAATCACCGCCATCCTCGTTCATAGTCTCATCACTTCTCGTATTGACTACTGTAATTCACTTCTTTTTGGCCTTCCAAACAAGTCCCTCCAGAAACTGCAGCTCCTCCAGACCTCTGCAGCACGCCTGATCACTCAGACCCCCATTTCTCATCATATCACTCCCATCCTACAACAACTCCACTGGCTCCCCATCAAACAAAGAATTATCTTCAAACTCCTCCTCACTACATTCAAGGCCCTCCATAACTTGGCTCCATCTTACATCTCAGATCTCCTTCACGTTAACACCCCTACCCACTCCCTTCGATCCTCCCACACCTTCCAGCTCTCCGTTCCCCCGGCCCGTCTTGTCTCAATGGGGAACTGGGCATTTAGTCGCTTTGCTCCTCATCTCTGGAATTCCCTCCCTCCTGATCTCTGCACTCTGGACTCCCTCCCTCTTTTCAAATCCAGACTCAAAACTTTCCTGTTCAGACAGTCTTATTCCCAGTCCATATGCATCACTCCAGTATTTTTCTTGTTTGTTTGTTTTATTCTCTCTCCCTATTTTACTTCATGTTGTTTTTTTTTCGGTTTTTTTTTTCGTTTTTTTCTACTTGTCCTGTCCAGCATCGAAGCAAGCAGAATGGAAATCTGATTGCTTTATTTTGTTGAACAGTTTTGCTTTACCAAGCGGAGCTTTATGAACATAAGGCTCCACTTGATATCATGTTTATTCATTTTATTTCTTTAATTAAACATTTGTCTATTACACCATTCCATATCATACTGCTGGGCCTGACAAGGGAGAAATGAAAGTTAACAGAGGTAATGATAGAAAGTGGAACAGAGAGAAAAGAGTAAGGAAGAGGAAGAGAGAGAGAGAGAGAGAGAGAGAGAGAGAAAAAAACATGAATCCACTTACACAGTTCACTGGTACATCCCTAAACAAGATTCCAAGGTTTCTGTCAGAAAACAAAACAAGCAATCCCCTACAGGAGGACCTGCAGGTGGCTTAAATATCCTCAGATCATACAAACACACGCAGAACTACGCAGAGAAGAGGTACAACCTAGTCATCGCAATGGGAAGCAGTGTCACAGTGTCAACATGCATAATAAAGGGTCTCCGTGGTGATACAGTCATGCAGATGCAGCCTCGTCTCTGCAAGGAGGAGGAAGCCCGCAAGGCTCACGACCCAGGCCCCCAGCAGCCACCCAGAGGCCCAGATCCCAGCCGCCCCCCCCAAAAAACGGACATGCATCCCCCGAAGGGTGGCAAAAGGCGGCCCCTGTCGGAGCCCCCCGCGGTCTGGGGGCCCAGGCCCCAGCGGACCAAGACCAGCAGCTGCCGTCCCCACCACTCACTCCTCCCTCCACCCCCAACACTCTCCTCCCTCTACCGTCCACACCTACCCCCACCTCCTCATACCCTCTAACACACACATGCACTCCCCCCACATAACTGCACCAACCCCTCCCTACCCCCCACACATACACCCCCACCTCCCTATACCCCCAATACCCCATACAATCCCCCCCTTACATGTCCAGCCCCTCTCCTCCCTCTTCCAGCCCAAGTTC
The DNA here is from genome assembly GCA_023101725.1 of Atherinomorus stipes. Classification (NCBI taxonomy): domain Eukaryota; kingdom Metazoa; phylum Chordata; class Actinopteri; order Atheriniformes; family Atherinidae; genus Atherinomorus; species Atherinomorus stipes. The sequence goes on along the minus strand of JALJCO010012077.1, from coordinate 47,082 downwards.
CTCCCTCCCACATTTCCTCTTTCACACTCTCATTCATTATTCTCACATACCCACTTTGCTCTTGCCCATGCCCTCGTGCCTCCTGAGTGGTAGCTCGGGCCGGGGAAGGAGCCGTGAGCTCCAAGCCCCCAACATGTTCCCCCCCATCCCCCACACCCGGACGCAGCAGGCCAGGCATCCCCCAGGCTAGCAGATCCCCCGCAATGCAGCCAGCCTTAACCACTAGTGCGTGAAGCAGCCACTATTCCCCCTCTCCCCAGTAGCGCCCGGGAGACCGGGGTATGAAAGGACCCTTTGTTTTGCTTTCTGTGGTACCTTTAATGGTTGCGTTTTTACTGTTTTAGCTTCCTGTTTTTAATGTTTTATCTGCCTGTACAGTGTCCTTGGGTGTTTTGAAAAGGCGCTTTCAAATAAAATGTATTATTATTATTACCAGTTCTAGTCAATGATTGGATCTAGTTAGTAACCAGTTCTAGTCAATAACTGGTTCCAGTTGGTGACCAGTTCTATTCAGTGACTGGATCTAGTTAGTGACCCATTCTAGTCAATGACTGGATCTAGCTGGTGACCAGTTCTAGTCAATGACTGGTTCCAGTTAGTGACCAGTTCTAGTCAATGATTGGATCTAATTAGTGACCTGAGGTCTCATTTATAAAACTGTACATTGGATCTTTACTAGAAATGTACTTACGCCCAAAACCAAAAGTTTGCATACGCCAAAAAATATTCAGATTTATAAAACTGTGCGTACGCACAGATTCAAGCAATTTCCCCTTTATAAATCACACTTTTCCTGGAAGTTTGCACAGGTGAATTTGCCTCATATTCCACCCCTACACACCCTCTTTCTACCATAAATGGTCAATGCAAAGCACCTCATGGATGTTTCTGCATGAACCAGCTGATCTGAGGCATTTAAAACTGAATCATGGCGACCGAAAAGACAATAAATGCAATTTTGCGGAGACCGAAGTGGAGGTGCTTGTTGGTGAAGTGGAGCCTCACAAAATCATTTTATGTGGGCGTCACAGGAAACACAGATAAACCTAAGTCTGCTGAGTGACAGCAGGTTGTGGCGGTGATGATGTAACAGAGGTCTGTTCCAGAAGTCGCCGTGGAGGAAACGTTGTCAGAGCGACTGTGTTCAGAACACAGAACACCTGTTTGGTGTGGTGCAGTGATGTCGCCCCCTCCCATTACCGTGAGAGACCAGAACCAGCGTAGCATGGCTCAGAGTTAACGTGAGAGACCAGAACCACCGTTGCATGGCTCAGAGTTAACATGAGAGACCAGAACCAGCGCAGCATGGCTCAGAATTAACGTGAGAGAACAGAACCAGCGTAGCATGGCTCAGAGTTAATGTGAGAGACCAGAACCAGCATAGCATGGGTCAGAGTTAACGTCAGAGACCAGAACCAGCATAGCATGGCTCAGAGTTAACGTGAGACACCAGAACCACCGTTGCATGGCTCAGAGTTAACATGACAGACCAGAACCAACGTAGCATGGCTCAAAGTTAACTTGAGAGACCAGAACCAGTGAGCATGGCTCAGAGTTAACGTGAGAGACCAGAACCAGCGTTGCATGGCTCAGAGTTAATGTGAGAGACCAGAACCACCGTTGCATGACTCAGAGTTAACATGAGAGACCAGAACCAGCGCAGCATGGCTCAGAGTTAACGTTAGACACCAGAACCACCGTTGCATGGCTGAGAGTTAACGTGTGAGACAAGAACCAGCGTAGCATGGCTCAGAGTTACGTGAGAGACCAGAACCAGCATAGCATGGCTCAGAGTTAACGTTAGACACCAGAACCAGCGTAGCATGGCTCAGAGTTATTGTGAGACACAAGAACCAGCGTAGCATGGCTCAGAGTTAACGTGAGAGACCAGAACCAGCGTAGCATGGCTCAGAGTTAACGTGAGAGACCAGAACCAGCGTAGCATGGCTCAGAGTTAACGTGAGAGACCAGAACAAGCGTAGCATGGCTCAGAGTTAACGTGAGAGACCAGAACCAGCGTAGCATGGCTCAGAGTTAATGTGAGACACAAGAACCAGCGTAGCATGGCTCAGAGTTAATGTGAGACACAAGAACCAGCGTAGCATGGCTCAGAGTTAACGTGAGAGACCAGAACCAGCGTAGCATGGCTCAGAGTTAACGTGAGAGACTAGAACCAGCGTAGCATGGCTCAGAGTTAACGTGAGAGACCAGAACCAGCGTAGCATGGCTCAGAGTTAACGTGAGAGACCATAACCAGCGTAGCATGTTCAGAGTTAACGTGAGAGAACAGAACCAGCGTAGCATGGCTCAGAGTTAACGTGAGAGACCAGAAACAGCGTAGCATGACTCAGAGTTAATGTGAGACACAAGAACCAGCGTAGCATGGCTCAGAGTTAACGTGAGAGACCAGAACCAGCGTAGCATGGCTCAGAGTTAACGTGAGAGACCAGAACCAGCGTAGCATGGCTCAGAGTTAACGTGAGAGACCAGAACCAGCGTGGCATGGCTCAGAGTTAACGTGAGAGACCAGAACCAGCGTAGCATGGCTCAGAGTTAACGTGAGAGACCAGAACCAGCGTAGCATGGTTCAGAGTTAACGTGAGACACCAGAACCAGCGTAGCATGTTCAGAGTTAACGTGAGAGACCAGAACAAGCGTAGCATGGCTCAGAGTTAACGTGAGAGACCAGAACCAGCATAGCATGGGTCAGAGTTAACGTGAGAGACCAGAACCAGCGTAGCATGGCTCAGAGTTAATGTGAGACACAAGAACCAGCGTAGCATGGCTCAGAGTTAACGTGAGAGACCAGAACCAGCGTAGCATGGCTCAGAGTTAACGTGAGAGACCAGAACAAGCGTAGCATGGCTCAGAGTTAACGTGAGAGACCAGAACCAGCGTAGCATGGCTCAGAGTTAATGTGAGACACAAGAACCAGCGTAGCATGGCTCAGAGTTAACGTGAGAGACCAGAACCAGCATAGCATGGGTCAGAGTTAACGTGAGAGACCAGAACCAGCGTAGCATGGCTCAGAGTTAACGTGAGAGACCAGAACCAGCGTAGCATGGCTCAGAGTTAATGTGAGAGACCAGAACAAGCGTAGCATGGCTCAGAGTTAACGTGAGAGACCAGAACCAGCGTAGCATGGCTCAGAGTTAATGTGAGACACAAGAACCAGCGTAGCATGGCTCAGAGTTAACGTGAGAGACCAGAACCAGCGTAGCATGGCTCAGAGTTAACATGAGAGACCAGAACCAGCGTAGCATGGCTCAGAGTTAATGTGAGACACAAGAACCAGCGTAGCATGGCTCAGAGTTAACGTGAGAGACCAGAACCAGCATAGCATGGCTCAGAGTTAACGTGAGAGACCAGAACCAGCGTAGCATGGCTCAGAGTTAACGTGAGAGACCAGAACAAGCGTAGCATGGCTCAGAGTTAACGTGAGAGACCAGAACCAGCGTAGCATGGCTCAGAGTTAATGTGAGACACAAGAACCAGCGTAGCATGGCTCAGAGTTAATGTGAGACACAAGAACCAGCGTAGCATGGCTCAGAGTTAACGTGAGAGACCATAACCAGCGTAGCATGGCTCAGAGTTAGCGTGAGAGACCATAACCAGCATAGCATGTTCAGAGTTAACGTGAGAGACCAGAACAAGCGTAGCATGGCTCAGAGTTAACGTGAGAGACCAGAACCAGCATAGCATGGGTCAGAGTTAACGTGAGAGACCAGAACCAGCGTAGCATGGCTCAGAGTTAATGTGAGACACAAGAACCAGCGTAGCATGGCTCAGAGTTAACGTGAGAGACCAGAACCAGCGTAGCATGGCTCAGAGTTAACGTGAGAGACCAGAACCAGCGTAGCATGGCTCAAAGTTAACGTGAGAGATGCACATTTTCCCGTCAAGTTTGCTTTTTGTAAATCACAACTTTTGCGTGAAAACTGCCATACGCCAGTTTCAGGCCCTGTTTTTTGCACGTAACGCTTATAAATGAGACCCCAGTTCTGGTCAATGACTAGATTTATTTAGTTACCAGTTCTAGTCAATGATTGACTAGAACTGGTCACTAACTAGAACCAGAATCTAGTTAGTGACCAGTTCTAGTCAATGACTGGATCTAGTTAGTGACCATTTCTAGTCAAAGATAGAATCTTGTTGGTGATTGGGTCAATTCACCCCAACAATGACATGAAGTTGTTCAGGGGTCTCATTTATAAAACTGTGCGCAGGATCTATACTAAAAGTGTTTGTGCGCCAAAAACCCAAAGTTTGCTTACGCCGAAAAATATTCAGATTTATAAAACCGGGCGTACGCAAAAATCCAAGCAATTTCCCCTTTATAAATCACACTCTCCTTGGAAGTTTGCGCAGGTGAATTTGGCTCATATCCCGCCCCCCCTACACGCCCACTTTCTACCATGAAGGGTCAATGCAAAGCACCTCATGGATATTTTTGCATATAAATAAGCTGATCTGAGGCATTTACAGCTTGATCGTGTCGACTGAGAAGACGAGAAAACGCAGTTTCATGGAGAATGAAGTGGAGGAGCTTGTTGGTGGTGAAACGTTGAAAGAACATTATATTTGGACGTCACAGTGGAATCGCAGATAAACAGAAGTGACAGCACATTGCTGCAGCGGTGAATGAACACAACGGCTGCTGCACACTGCGCACTGGGATTAAACGGCTCCGGCGGGTCGGTCGAGTCCAGTTTAACACACAGATCCAGGAGTTCCCAAACTTTCTGAGCTACGACCCCCCCAGATACCAGACGTTGTTCCTGACCCCCGCAACAGCCGAGCTCTTTATTGTGCGACATTTCAGATCATCCTGCAGCATCTACATGTGAGGCTGGAAAACTGTCAGAATCTTCATGAATTAGGGGGATAATGGGGGGGGGGGGGTTGGTGGATTATTAATGAAATGAAATGAAAAATACTTTATTAATCCCAGAAGGGAAATTCAATGTTTGTAATACTGTTTTTTTGTTTTTTTTTACAATATAACATCTATCTAACATAACAATAATATAAAAAGTACAAGTGCAACAATAATCATACATATGTACACAACTGTAAGAAAACATGATGATAAAAAAACAACTCAGCTGACCAAGATATGAGAAGGGCTTTTGCAAGATATTGCTAAATTGCAATTTTTATTCTGAGTTAGGCTCTAATTCATTTATTAGAAAATGAATGCGTTTATATTCCTACAGATTAATCTCCCTGCATTAACAGATTTATTTTGACAACCCTAAAAATTCTAAATGTATTTAGTTTACAGCGATTACAATCATCTGGCGACCCTCTGAAATGATCTAAGAATCCCCAGTTCGGGAAGGTTGCTCAGGGGAATCTATCGGCATCAGTCAGTAATCATGTAGGAATATTGGTGGTTTCTAAAAACTCTCTCCATCTTTATCCTCTTCTTTCCATGATCTTCCAGCAGTGCAGCGCGTCCATTGTGAAGCATTATGTACGAGTGTCACCGTTTCCTCAGTAATTACAATCAGCCTCCACACCTTGTTACAGGTAACTTACCAATAACTGTCATCCTATATAACTGAAGGAGCTCTGTCTCTCTAAAAGGGTGATGATGCAGCTCAATCCAGGAACAGACGGGGGTTACGATGGTCTCCAGTCTGATATTATGGTTAAATGCATGATCGTGGCTTCAGCTCATCATCTTACCAGCGGTGCCGCCAGTTTCCCGTCTCCAAAATGTTCGTGCGCAAGGTTCAGAGTTTGCGTACAGGTGCGCACATTTTCCCGTCAGGTTTGTTTTTATAAATCTGAAACTTTGCGTGGAAAATTATTTACGCCATTTTCAGGCCCTGTTTTGTGCGTAAGCAGCTTTATAAATGAGACCCCTGGTGAATTGGTGAGAAGTGAAAAATTGTAGTAGTTAGTATACTTTGTGGACTTTCAAAAGTCAGTTTAATTTTTCAGTTTTATTCAGCTTACTGAATTCTGACATAATTCAACTGAATTATGTTGATTTATATTTTTAATAATTAATATCTGTATTTTCTGTTTATTTCTCTCTGTTTTTATTGGTCATCTTGTCACTTTTATCTATTTCACTCTGTTATAAGCACACTTTACTTACTTATTCATCTAAATTTATCATGCTAACTACAGGAAATAATTTTGATCTGCTGTCAATTATAAATGATTGAGTTGCTTTAAAGTTTCTGTTTATCTCACAAAGACCTGATGTTCAGAATCAGAATCTGACCATAGAACAGAATCTATCAGATCAGCTGATTATCTCTTTACTTCATTGATCTAAATCTAATGTGTTAGTTAGGAAATAAACAAATCAGTTCACTGACACGGTGATGGTCTGTTATCACATCCTGATATTTACACCGATCCAAAGTCCATAGAACAGAGTGATATTAGAGGTCTAAGTTCAGATTGCAGAAGAACTGATTCTGCTGGGACAGCAGAACAAGAAGAGGAAGAACCCTGATGCAGAAACGTGAGAGAGGAAAGAAAGATTTCACAACAAGCTGCAACTTCACTCACGACAATTAAATAAAGCTGAGATAATCCGAAGGTTTCATCAGAAAACAAACGTCTGGAGTAGATAAATGTCTGGAGAACATTAAAGGTAAAAACTGCAGCCAGTTTCTTGAATCCATATTTAGATTTTCCTTCTCTTCTACACTCTGTTTCCCTGCTTTGTTTGCATGTTGTCTGATTGGGGGAGAAATCATTATCATGATTATTTTGTCCAATACTGAAATCACGACTATTCAAACTGTTATTTTCTAGTTACATAATGCATTCATTTAGGATTTCTTTCTAAGGTTTCTAGCACTGAAAATATAGGCTATGAATATGTATCTTACACCTGTATCGAAACGTCCAAAATAAACAATGTTTCCAGCTGCAATTTCTCTATATTTGAAAAAATAAATATACTTATTTATATATTTAAAAAAAAAAACATCCCAAAAAAAACATTCTAAATCTAACATTTTTGTTAATGACACCCAACAAACTGCCTGGCATAACCTCTGAATAACTTTTAGAAATTGTGCAAGGAAAATGTAAAAAAAAAACAAAAAAAACCACAATGATATTTGTTTTAACTTGATTACATGAGTTTGGTGATTGTACTGTACCGTACCGTCTTCTTCCGCTTATCCGAGATCGGGTTGCGGGGGCAGCTGCCTAAGCAGGGAAGCCCAGACTTCCCTCACCCCGGCCACAGCCGCCAGCTCTTCCGGGGGGATCCCGAGGCGTTCCCAGGCCAGCCGGGAGACGTAGTCCCTCCAGCGTGTCCTGGGTCTCCCCCGGGGTCTGGTCCCGGTGGGACGTGCCTGGAACACCTCACCAGGGAGGCGTCCAGGAGGCATCCTGACCAGATGCCCGAGCCACCTCATCTGGCTCCTCTCTATACGGAGGAGCAGCGGCTCTATTTTGAGTCCCTCCCGAATGACCGAGCTCCTCCCCCTATCTCTAAGGGAGAGCCCGGCCACCCTGCGGAGGAAACTCATTTCGGCCGCTTGTACCCGCGATCTCGTTCTTTCGGTCATGACCCACAGCTCATGGCCATAGGTGAGGGTAGGAACGTAGATGGACCGGTAAATCGAGAGCTTCGCCTTCTGGCTCAGCTCCTTCTTCACCACGACGGACCGATGCAGAGTCCGCATCACTGCAGACGCCGCACCGATCCGTCTGTCCATCTCCCGCTCCATTTTTCCCTCACTCGCGAACAAGACCCCGAGATACTTGAACTCCTCCACCTGGGGCAGGACCTCACTCCCGACCCGGAGAGGACATTCCACCCTTTTCCGGGCGAGGACCATGGTCTCGGATTTGGAGGTGCTGATTCTCATCCCGGCCGCGTCACACTCTGCTGCAAATCGCCCCAGCGAGAGCCGGAGATCACGGCCCGATGACGCCAACAGAACCACGTCATCTGCAAACAGCAGAGACCCGATCCTGAGGCCACCAAACTGGATACCCTCAACACCTCGGCTGCGCCTAGAAATCCTGTCCATAAAGGTTCTGAACAGGATCGGCGATAAAGGGCAGCCTTGGCGGAGTCCAACTCTCACCGGGAATGGATCCGACCTACAGCCGGAAATGCGGACCAAGCTCTGGCACCGGTCGTACATGGACCGGACAGCTCGAACAAGGGGGTCCGGCACCCCGTACTCCCGGAGAACCCCCCACAGGAATCCCCGGGGGACACGATCGAACGCCTTCTCCAAGTCCACAAAACACATGAAGACTGGTTGGGCGAACTCCCATGCCCCCTCCAGGATCCTGAAGAGGGTGTAGAGCTGGTCCACTGTTCCACGACCAGGACGAAAACCACACTGCTCCTCCTCAATCCGAGATTCGACTATCTGACGGACCCTCCTCTCCAGCACCCCTGAATAGACTTTACCAGGGAGGCTGAGAAGTGTGATCCCCCCTGAAGTTGGAACACACCCTCCGATCCCCCTTTTGAAGAGGGGGACCACCACCCCAGTCTGCCAGTCCAGAGGCACTGCCCCCGATGTCCACGCGATGCTGCAGAGGCGTGTCAGCCAAGACAGCCCCACAGCATCCAGAGCCTTAAGAAACTCCGGGCGGATCTCATCCACCCCAGGGGCCCGGCCGCCGAGGGGCTTTTTGACTACCTCGGCGACCTCAGCCCCCGTGACAGGAGAGTCCACCCCTGAGTCCCCAAACTCTGCTTCCTCCTCGGAAGACGTGTTGGTGGGATTGAGGAGGTCTTCGAAGTATTCCCTCCACCGGCCCACGACGTCCCGAGTCGAGGTCAGCAGCCCACCATCCCCACTGTACACAGTGTTGACAGTGCACTGCTTCCCCCTCCTGAGCCGCCGGATGGTGGACCAGAAACGCCTCGAAGCCGTCCGGAAGTCGTTCTCCATGGCCTCACCGAACTCCTCCCATGTCCGAGTTTTTGCCTCAGCAACCGCCAGAGCCGCGCTCCGCTTGGCCCGCCGATACCTGTCAGCTGCCTCAGGGGTCCCACAGGCCAGGAAGGCCCGGTAGGACTCCTTCTTCAGCTTGACGGCATCCCTCACCGCTGGTGTCCACCAGCGAGTTCGGGGGTTACCGCCACGACAGGCACCGACAACCTTACGGCCACAGCTCCGACTAGCAGCCTCAGCAATAGAGGCGCGGAACATAGCCCATTCCGACTCTATGTCCCCCACCTCCCTCGGAACATGGTTGAAGCTCTCCCGGAGGTGGGAGTTAAAGCTCTCCCTGACAGGGGACTCAGCCAGGCGTTCCCAGCAGACCCTCACGACACGTTTGGGTCTGCCAGTTCTGACCGGCAACCTCTCCCACCATCTGAGCCCACTCACCACCAGGTGGTGATCAGTGGACAGCTCTGCCCTTCTCTTCACCCGAGTGTCCAGGATGAGGGGCCGCAGGTCCGATGACACGACTACGAAGTCGATCATGGAACTGCGGCCTAAGGTGTCCTGATGCCAGGTGTAAATGTGGACACTCTTGTGCCTGAACATGGTGTTTGTTATTGACAATCCATGACGAGCACAGAAGTCCAACAACAAAACACCGCTCGGGTTCAGATCAGGGGGGCCGTTCCTCCCGATCACGCCCCTCCAGGTCTCACTGTCGTCGCCCACGTGGGCATTGAAGTCCCCCAGCAGAACGATGGAGTCCCCGGAGGGCGCGCTTTCCAACACGCCGTCCAAGGACTCCAGAAAGGGTGGGTACTCTGAACTGCCGTTCGGTGCATAGGCACAAACAACAGTCAGGACCCGTCCCCCCACCCGGAGGCGGAGGGAGGCTACCCTTTCGTCTACTGGGGTGAACCCCAACGCACAGGCGGCGAGCCGGGGGGCAATGAGTATGCCCACCCCCGCTCGCCGCCTCTCACCCGGAGCAACTCCAGAGTGGAACAAGGTCCAGCCCCTCTCGAGGATGGTGTTCCCAGAGCCCGAGCTGTGCGTCGAGGTGAGTCCAACTATATCTAGTCGGAACCGCTCGACCTCGCACACCAGCTCAGGCTCCTTTCCAACCAGAGAGGTGACATTCCATGTCCCTAGGGCTAGCTTCTGCAGCCGGGGGTCGGACCGCCAGGGTCTCCCCCGGAGTTTGGTGATTGTTTGACACAAAAATTGAAATCACAATTGAATTTTGATAAATTACACAGCCCTGTTTCTGATCGTCATAGTGATCAGGTTGTTATTGATTGATAAGTTCTAATTGATCCATCTCTTCCACATGAAACTGGAAACCTGCATGTTCATGTTCTTGGCACAAGCACATCACATGGTGTGTTCAGGTACCCTCAAACATCAGGGTTACAGAGTCATCAGAGTATTTCTGCAGATGACAGGATCAGAGTTGTACTGGAAGTCTGAGGTGTACAATGTAAAGAGGAATGGTGAGAGTACAGCTCCTTGTGGTGCTCCAGTGCTGCTGACCACGTTTTTCAGACACACAACCTCTCAGTCTCACAAACTGTGGTCTGTTTGTTAGGTAGTCATAAATCTAGGTGGTTGTGAGATCTACCTGGGAGTTATGGAGCTTCTCACATAGCAATGCAGGCAGAATAGAATTAAAGGCACTTGAAAAATCAAAGAACATGATCCACAAAGTGCTGCCTGACTGGTCCAGATGAGAGTGGGCTCTCTGAAGCAGGAAGATGATGGCGTCTTCAACCCCAAGCCCATTACGATATGCAAACTGTAATGGGTCCTGAAAGGTGTTGACTTGCTTGTTGAGGTGAGCCAGTAAGAGTAAGAAAAACAGCAGTTCCTGTCACCAGGAGGCGGAGCTAAGGCGCATTGTTTTCGCAATGCTATGAATTTTTTAGGTTTATGTCAAATAAAAAAATTCAGATTTAAAAATTGTTAAACATTTCTTGCATTTAATGGGAAAGTATAAATAATTGGCATTAAGTCAACGAACTTGTCCTAGGGCTTTAATGGTAGGGCCACCAAAATCGGTCAGAATGTTCCCAAGACATGTGTGATAAAAAGTTATCAAAAGATTTTTGGTGACTTAATGCCAAAAAGGTGACTGTAACAAGGGGGCGGGGCTATGACATATTGAAAATAAGTGTCCCGCCCACTTTTGACAATCATAACCATATTCTATGATTATGTTCAGGATGTCTATGTGGATATACGTAGTGATTTTGGTGCATATCCGTGCAGCCGTTTTGGCGCTAAGAGTTATTATAAACTACTCAAAATTGTAGCGCCCCCTAGATTTGGAATTTTTCCAAAATCGGTACACTCGTAGAAATCAGAGTTGCCCACTTGGTAATTGAATTTCATGTCATTATCTCTTTTCGTTTTCAAGTTATGACCATTTTAGTGGTCATGGCGTCACATCGAAGTTCGCCGTGCCGCCATGACCACGCCCTGCAGCGTAGGCAGATGATTTTCTATGGAAGTCATCATCAACATGTTTTCTGCCCTCTGAAGGAGTTTGGACCTGCTTGTGTCCAAAATGTCAGAGAAATGGATGCTCAAGTAAAACATATGACTTCCTGTTCCCAGGGGGCGGGGCTATGATGTAGTCAAAATATTAACAGTGAGATCTGTTCAGGGTCATATTGGCATCTCACCCAAGAGTTTTGGTTCAAATATCTAATTTTATGTGGGAGTTATATCAATTTGATTAGAGCTTTGACATCAAAAATCAAACATCAAACTTTGAGGCCCCGCCCACTCTACACACTTTGTCATATCAAAACTCTTTTGATAACTTTGGTTCGTCTACTCCTTCTGAACATCCTGACAAGTTCGTTCAAATGCGAGGTGTGTAAAATGCCAAAATATGCAAAAACGGCAACTTTGACCCGAAATGGCCGACTTCCTGTAGGTTATACAAGTATGCTCCAAGAGGATTTTTTGTTTGCCCTGGCATGTAGAACATGTGCACCAATTTTCATGAAGATTGATGGGATGCAGTGGCGGGGCACTCAAAATAGGTGGCGCCGTCGCGCAATTTCGCCCGAACATGCCGGAGCACCCCATAATACGTAAATTTTCACATTCCCTTGGGGGGGGGTACGCAAAATTTGGTGAGTTTTTGAGCATGTTCAGACCCCCTAAAATGCGATACATTTGGCGGGAGAAGAAGAAAAATAAGAAAAAACGCTAGAGTTTCAATAGGCTTTCGCACCGCCTTCGGTGCTCGAGCCTAACAAGTATACATGCGCAGATACAGAGACCAGATGTGGCAAGTGCAGCAGCTGGTGTGTTTTTTTTTAACATTTTTATATTTGACATTTCCAATGGGTGTTATCAGCTTCAACTTTATTTGTCAAGTGTGACGCATGTTGGACATAAAACACAGATGAAATTACATTTCACTCGACCCCACAGTGCATTTAATAAAATATAATCAATTATAAGACGGAATATAAAAAATGTTTTTTAAATATGTAAAAATATCAAAAATAAAAAATATGGGGGCAGAGTCAGTGGGGTCGGGGGTCGGGGGGGGGGTTAGGGTGCAGGCTCCGTACCACACGGTGACGCTGCAGCAGGATGAGGTGCAGACTCCGTACCACACGGTAATGCTGCAGCAGGATGAGGTGCAGACTCCGTACCACACGGTGATGCTGCAGCAAGATGAGGTGCAGACTCCGTACCGCACGGTGATGCTGCAGCAAGATGAGGTGCAGACTCCGTACCGCACGGTGATGCTGCAGCAAGATGAGGTGCAGACTCCGTACCGCACAGTGATGCTGCAGCAGGATGAGGTGCAGACTCCGTACCGCACGGTGATGCTGCAGCAGGATGAGGTGCAGACTCCGTACCGCACGGTGATGCTGCAGCAGGATGAGGTGCAGACTCCGTACCGCACGGTGATGCTGCAGCAGGATGAGGTGCAGACTCCGTACCACACGGTGATGCTGCAGCAAGATGAGGTGCAGACTCCGTACCACACGGTGAAGCTGCAGCAGGATGAGGTGCAGACTCCGTACCACACGGTGATGCTGCAGCAGGATGAGGTGCAGGCTCCGTACCACACGGTGATGCTGCAGCAGGATGAGGTGCAGGCTCCGTACCACACGGTGATGCTGCAGCAGGATGAGGTGCAGACTCCGTACCACACGGTGATGCTGCAGCAAGATGAGGTGCAGACTCCGTACCACACGGTGAAGCTGCAGCAGGATGAGGTGCAGACTCCGTACCACACGGTGAAGCTGCAGCAGGATGAGGTGCAGACTCCGTACCACACGGTGATGCTGCAGCAGGATGGGGTGCAGACTCCGTACCGCACGGTGATGCTGCAGCAAGATGGGGTGCAGACTCCGTACCGCACGGTGATGCTGCAGCAAGATGAGGTGCAGACTCCGTACCACACGGTGATGCTGCAGCAAGATGAGGTGCAGACTCCGTACCACACGGTGATGCTGCAGCAAGATGAGGTGCAGACTCCGTACCACACGGTGATGCTGCAGCAGGATGAGGTGCAGACTCCGTACCACACGGTGATGCTGCAGCAAGATGAGGTGCAGACTCCGTACCACACGGTGATGCTGCAGCAGGATGAGGTGCAGACTCCGTACCACACGGTGATGCTGCAGCAGGATGAGGTGCAGACTCCGTACCACACGGTGATGCTGCAGCAGGATGAGGTGCAGACTCCGTACCACACGGTGATGCTGCAGCAGGATGAGGTGCAGACTCCGTACCACACGGTGATGCTGCAGCAGGATGAGGTGCAGACTCCGTTCCACACGGTGATGCTGCAGCAGGATGAGGTGCAGACTCCGTACCACACGGTGATGCTGCAGCAGGATGAGGTGCAGACTCCGTTCCACACGGTGACACTGCAGCAGGATGAGGTGCAGACTCCGTACCACACGGTGATGCTGCAGCAGGATGAGGTGCAGACTCCGTACCACACGCAGATGCTGCAGCAGGATGAGGTGCAGACTCCGTACCACACGGTGATGCTGCAGCAGGATGAGGTGCAGACTCCGTACCACACGGTGATGCTGCAGCAGGATGAGGTGCAGACTCCGTACCACACGGTGATGCTGCAGCAGGATGAGGTGCAGACTCCGTACCACACGGTGATGCTGCAGCAGGATGCGGTGCAGACTCCGTACCACACGGTGATGCTGCAGCAGGATGAGGTGCAGACTCCGTACCACACGGTGATACTGCAGCAGGATGAGGTGCAGACTCCGTACCACACGGTGATGCTGCAGCAGGATGAGGTGCAGACTCCGTAACAAACGGTGATACTGCAGCAGGATGAGGTGCAGACTCCGTACCACACGGTGATGCTGCAGCAGGATGAGGTGCAGACTCCGTACCACACGGTGATGCTGCAGCAGGATGAGGTGCAGACTCCGTACCACACGGTGATGCTGCAGCAGGATGAGGTGCAGACTCCGTAACAAACGGTGATACTGCAGCAGGATGAGGCGCAGACTCCATACCAATCTAGTGTATTGGTTTTATTTGCTGTCCAACAGATAAATAATAGTTTGTTCCCAAGTTTCAGAAAAATGGAGAAATAACCAAATAGTTTCCTCTGTGATTTCCACGTACGTGCATAAATGATCAATTCCTCATTAATTTGATATTAGTTTGGTGTACAAATGTATGCTAAATATCTTTTCTTTAAAAAAAAATGGTTGGAAGAATGTAGGATTGATTAGAGGAGATGTCATAATAGAATAAAATAAGAATAAATAAAAAGAAAAAAATATAACAAATGTGACACCTCCTGACTCCCCAAATCCACTTTCAAGCTATTAGGATTCAGAATCAGGATTCAGAATCAGATTAGGCTAATGTCTTTTTGACCCCCTCCCCCTTCAAATACTGCTGTAGGGGAACACTGTATCTGTCTTTTTCTCTTCAATTTTTATTGTACTATAGAAGTATTGGATCGGGACTCTGTATCGGCTGATCCTCAAAATCAAATGACTCAGAATCGGGGGCAAAAAACCCTGATCGGGACATCTCTGGTCTCCAGGTGGGTGGGGGCTGAGTGGAGGGTGGTGGGGATGACATCATTGGTCGAGCGGTTGGACCGATATGCAAACTGGTAGGGATCCAGAGTGTGTGTGTGTTTGTGTGTATATGAGGGGGGGGGGACCTGATTGGTGCATGACTAACTAGCCGGTTGAAGCATTTTATGATGATGGAGGTGAGCGTGACGGGGCGGTAGTCATTGTGGCAGGTGGGGGACGACTTCTTCGGTACTGGGATGATGGTGGGGGCTTTGAGGTACGTTGGGACGACAGCTTGTCTCAGCGAGATGTTAAAGATGTCTGTAAAGACATCCGCGAGCTCCCCAGCACAGTCTCTCAGGACGCGACCAGGAATCTCGTCGGGACTTTCCTGAGGCTCTGAAGGCAGCGTTTCGAGCCTTCAGGAGCCTGTGGACCTCACCTGTCGACCAAGGTTTCTTATTGGCCCGGATGGAGATGGTTCTGGAGACCGTAATGACGTCCATGCACCTCCTCATGTAGGCCGTGACGGTCTCGGTGTTCTCCCGGAGGTCTACGATGTCGTCGTAAGTGGCTGCATGTCTGAACATGCTGCAGTCGGTGGTGGAGAAACAGTCCTGGAGAGCCTCTGATGACCCCTCTGGCCACACCCGGATCTCTTTCTTGGCTGGTTTAGTCACCTTAACAGCGGTCTGTATGCAGGGATTAGCATAACAGTGGAGTGGTCTGAGGCTCCAAGGTGGGGGAGGGAGAGGGCTTTGTAGGCTCCCTTCTGAGTCGTGCAAACATTGTCCAAGATGTTGTTACCTCATGTAGGAGAGTTGACATGTCCATGTCAACTTTATGCTTTATGTAACACATGCCATCTACATATGGTGTGTGTGTGTGTGTGGGGGGGGGGGGGGGTTGTTAGTGGGGTCTGGGGCATTGTTCACGAGGCTGGTGGCAGATGGGAAGAAACTGTTCTTGTGGTGAGAGGTTCTTGTCCTGAGGGACTGAAGCGGCTTGCCAGAAGGGAGGGTTTGGAAAAGTTTGTTTCCAGGGTGGCTTTAACCATGTGACATCCTGGCTTTAGCACAGGCATTATTTCTATCTTTTAAAAGACTAGAAAACTCAGAAGTGAACCAAGGTTTGCTTCTGCCCTTTACTTTAAATTTGTGGAGAGGAGCGTGTTTGTTGACAAAGTAGTAAAAAGCATCATAAAAGTATTTCCAAATCAATTCTACATCATCAAATGATGACATCCTTGACCAGTCAAAATGCCACAAATCATGATGGAAGGATGGATGGATCATGCTCTGAGAAATTTTCCATATCTTGTTTCACTATTAAATGAGGCCTTGGTTTGGGGAGTTTAGCTTGTCAGACAATGGCTATAGCACAATAATCATTTATATCATTTGCAAATACACCAGCACTTGAATATTTATGAGGAAAGTTAGTTAAAAACAAATCAAGAAGAGAAGATTTCTCTGGAAATTTAGAATTTGGTCGGGTTTCCTCATTAACTTTTTGTGTTAAATTAAAACTTTCACAAATGGATTTGAAACAAGCAGAGGCAGGGGACAACCAGTCCCAATGCAAAGCTCCTGTTAGTAAGATTTCAGTAAAATCTAGATTTAAAAGCTGATTATTCAAGGCAGCCAGGGCCTCACTATAAGCTGATGGTGGTCTATAACAACCCACCACAGTCATAAAGTGACCTAAAGAAAGCTCGTACTTCAATGCAAGAAATTTGAATTGCCTGCTTCGGGGAACACATGCCTGTACCATAACATGAAATTTCTGTTTAACATATATTGCAACGCCCCCACCTTTCTTAGGTCAGTTACAACAAAAAACATTATAACCTTTAATGGCAATCTCTGTCTGTGGTAGATTTCTTAAGCCAAGTTTCTGATAACACCAAGATGTCAGTGTCAGATGAATCAGCCCAAACCTTCACTTGATCTAGTTTGGGCAATAGACTCCTGACATTAAAGCAACCCATACCGATGTTGCAGTGTTGCACAACTTCTTTAATAGGGTAAAATGCTATGGATGAGGTAATGGAACTCTGAAATACAAGACAGACCCACCATTAATCAAAATAAAATATTATTCCAATCTGTAGATATTCAATGAAAACTCCAACCAATCCTTGAAGTGGGGTGCACCCCTAGGATTGGCCAAGGGACCTGCTTGTTAGACCTTTGCTTCTGCATTGGGAGGCAGAGGGAATGTGTGTGTGTGTGTGTGGGGGGGGGTCTTAGGAGTGAGGTGGGACTGTTCATATTCAAATAATCTTGCTGTGCTTTCTGAAATGCAAGATCGGTAAGGGTTGCTTTAAGGTGTATAACTCCAAGTCCTGATCTAGATTTAAAGTCACTTGGATTACTGAGACAGTCAACATCAGAACCAGGGTTAAGTTCAATATTACCAGACAGCAAAAGCAAAAGCGCAATAAAACATTTTTTCTTTGTAGAATATTTAGATACAGACTGATTAAAACCGTCTAGACCATAGTTTTCTATGACATAGGGGAAAGGAAAAAAATTAAAGCAACCAATCATAAGCACTAAATAATGAAGCAAAATGAGAAGGAATGATAACAGTACGATGCACAGACCTTATGGGATAAGGCTTGATCAAGGAAATGACCCAACCTGTACCTTTTCTGGGACAGATAATGCTCAGAAACTGTAGAAACGTCTCCATGTTGATTGTAATCCAAGTGTTTTGGACCATTTCATGAAAGCAGATCCTTAACACAAATAAATCTGCCAAGAGGGTGGTAACCATGGCAATGACCATGGCAATGACCACAGATGCCATGAAGAGAAAGAGCAGTAGTATGTAGCTTGTGACCATGAGATGGTGGGAGCCAGTTGATCAAATGCGAGTGGAGACTAGCCTGCTGCAGGGTTAATGGAGGCTAAATACAACAAAGCTAGTGGAGACTAGCCTGCTGCAGGGTTAATGGAGGCTAAATACAACAAAGCTAGTGGAGACTAGCCTGCTGCAGGGTTAATGGAGGCTAATTACAACAAAGCTAGTGGAGACTAGCCTGCTGCAGGGTTAATGGAGGCTAATTACAATAAGCTAGTGGAGACTAGCCTGCTGCAGGGTTAATGGAGGCTAATTACAATAAGCTAGTGGAGACTAGCCTGCTGCAGGGTTAATGGAGGCTAATTACAACAAAGCTAGTGGAGACTAGCCTGCTGCAGGGCTAATGACGACTAATTACAACAAAGCTAGTGGAGACTAGCCTGCTGCAGGGTTAATGGAGGCTAATTACAAAAAAGCTAGTGGAGACTAGCCTGCTGCAGGGTTAATGGAGGCTAATTACAATAGTTTGAGAAACTACCCTCCTCAGGGTTATGGGGGCTAATTACAACAAAGCTAGTGGAGACTAGCCTGCTGCAGGGCTAATGACGACTAATTACAACAAAGCTAGTGGAGACTAGCCTGCTGCAGGGTTAATGGAGGCTAATTACAATAAAGCTAGTGGAGACTAGCCTGCTGCAGGGCTAATGGAGGCTAATTACAATAAAGCTAGTGGAGACTAGCCTGCTGCAGGGTTAATGGAGGCTAATTACAATAAAGCTAGTGGAGACTAGCCTGCTGCAGGGCTAATGACGGCTAATTACAACATAGCTAGTGGAGACTAGCCTGCTGCAGGGTTAATGGAGGCTAATTACAATAAAGCTAGTGGAGACTAGCCTGCTGCAGGGCTAATGACGGCTAATTACAATAAAGCTAGTGGAGACTAGCCTGCTGCAGGGTTAATGGAGGCTAATTACAATAAAGCTAGTGGAGACTAGCCTGCTGCAGGGTTAATGGAGGCTAAATACAACAAAGCTAGTGGAGACTAGCCTGCTGCAGGGCTAATGAAGGTTAATTACAACAAAGCTAGTGGAGACTAGCCTACTGCAGGGCTAATGGAGGCTAATTACAACAAAGCTAGTTGAGACTAGCCTACTGCAGGGCTAATGGAGGCTAATTACAACAAAGGTAGTAGACCCTAGTCTTGCAAGCCAGACCAGCTTGGTAGTGCAGTCACAGGATGAATGAACAGAACTCAACAGTACAGCAGAGTCTCAAACCAAGGAACAGGTCTGGTGGATCAGAGTCTAGGACTGAGGAACAGGTCTGGTGGATCATAGGCTAGGACTGAGGAACAGGTCTGGTGGATCATAGTCTAGGACTGAGGAACAGGTCTGGTGGGTCTGAGTCTCAGACTGAGGAACAGGTCTGGTGGATCATAGTAGATTCTGTTAGATCTGACCCCTCCGCACAACCTTGCCTTTGCCAGGGTGTACCCCGCCGGCACAAAAGCGTCGCCAGGCCAGTCTCATGGTCAGGGACTTTCTTACTAGGCAGGCACCCAAGAGAAACAGGTCTGGTGGGTCAGAGTCTCAGACTGAGGAACAGGTCTGGTGGGTCAGAGTCTAGGACTGAGGAACAGGTCTGGTGGATCAGAGTCTCAGACTGAGGAACAGGTCTGGTGGGTCAGAGTCTCAGACTGAGGAACAGATCTGGTGGGTCAGAGTCTCAGACTGAGGAACAGATCTGGTGGATCAGAGTCTCAGACTGAGCAACAGGTCTGGTGGATCATAGTCTTAGACTGAGGAACAGGTCTGGTGGGTCAGAGTCTCAGACTGAGGAACAGGTCTGGTGGGTCAGAGTCTCAGACTGAGGAACAGATCTGGTGGGTCAGAGTCTCAGACTGATGAACAGATCTGGTGGGTCAGAGTCTCAGACTGAGGAACAGGTCTGGTGGGTCAGAGTCTCAGACTGATGAACGGATCTGGTGGGTCAGAGTCTCAGACTGAGGAACAGGTCTGGTGGGTCAGAGTCTCAGACTGAGGAACAGGTCTGGTGGGTCAGAGTCTCAGACTGAGGAACAGATCTGGTGGGTCAGAGTCTCAGACTGATGGAACAGATCTGGTGGGTCAGAGTCTAGGACTGAGCAACAGGTCTGGTGGATCAGAGTCTCAGACTGAGGAACAGAGTCTGGTGGATCAGAGTCTCAGACTGAGGAACAGATCTGGTGGGTCAGAGTCTCAGACTGAGGAACAGATCTGGTGGGTCATAAGTCTCAGACTGAGGAACAGATCTGGTGGGTCAGAGTCTCAGACTGAGGACAGTCTGGTGGGTCAGAGTCTCAGACTGAGGAACAGGTCTGGTGGATCAGAGTCTCAGACTGGAGTGGCAGAGCAACTGAGGAACAGGTCTGGTGGGTCAGAGTCTCAGACTGAGGAACAGGTCTGGTGGGTCAGAGTCTCAGACTGGGGAACAGGTCTGGTGGATCAGAGTCTAGGACTGAGGAACAGGTCTGGTGGATCAGAGTCTCAGACTGAGGAACAGGTCTGGTGGATCAGAGTCTCAGGACTGAGGAACAGGTCTGGTGGATCAGAGTCTCAGACTGAGGAACAGGTCTGGTGGATCAGAGTCTAGGACTGAGGAACAGGTCTGGTGGATCAGAGTCTCAGACTGAGGAACAGATCTGGTGGATCAGAGTCTCAGACTGAGGAACAGATCTGGTGGATCAGAGTCTCAGACTGAGGAACAGGTCTGGTGGATCAGAGTCTCAGACTGAGGAACAGATCTGGTGGATCAGAGTCTCAGACTGAGGAACAGGTCTGGTGGGTCAGAGTCTCAGACTGAGGAACAGATCTGGTGGATCAGAGTCTCAGACTGAGGAACAGATCTGGTGGATCAGAGTCTAGGACTGAGAAACAGGTCTGGTGGGTCAGAGTCTCAGACTGAGGAACAGATCTGGTGGATCAGAGTCTCAGACTGAGGAACAGATCTGGTGGATCAGAGTCTCAGACTGAGGAACAGATCTGGTGGATCAGAGTCTCAGACTGAGGAACAGATCTGGTGGGTCAGAGTCTCAGACTGAGGAACAGGTCTGGTGGATCAGAGTCTCAGACTGAGGAACAGATCTGGTGGATCAGAGTCTCAGACTGAGGAACAGGTCTGGTGGGTCAGAGTCTCAGACTGAGGAACAGGTCTGGTGGATCAGAGTCTCAGACTGGGAAACAGGTCTGGTGGATCAGAGTCTAGGACTGAGGAACAGGTCTGGTGGATCAGAGTCTCAGACTGAGGAACAGGTCTGGTGGGTCATAGTCTCAGACTGAGGAACAGATCTGGTGGATCAGAGTCTCAGACTGAGGAACAGATCTGGTGGATCAGAGTCTAGGACTGAGCAACAGGTCTGGTGGATCATAGTCTTAGACTGAGGAACAGATCTGGTGGGTCAGAGTCTCAGACTGAGGAACAGGTCTGGTTTTGGCCTGGATGAGTTCGGCTACGCTTCTTTGGCTAGCCTTTTCTCAAGGCTGCTTGCTGCCGTGCGGACGCTCTCTGCTTTGCTCCCTCTTTTGCTTGATTTTATACCGATTTTTTTCTCCCTTTTTTCCCTTTTTTCTTGCAGTTACTTTTAAAAACTTGTAAATTACTGGGAGTCATACATTCTTCCACTGAAACTACAATATTTTTTTAGTTCTTTTATCTTCAGCACTCTGTGTGTGTGTGGACTACACACAGCTGAAGCCTGACACAGCCTGGGTTTAGCACTCAACCAAATAGCTTGGAAAGGTGCTAACGCTAGGCTAATAGCAACAAGATGCCTTCCCTCTCCACAGTCAACTACGAAGCTCTCCTACAGAAGATAACAGCACTGGAGATCAAAGTTCATCGCATAGAAGTAAATGTGGAGGTAAATGGACTTTGTGGAAAAGAAACAACTCTGCCAGCAACCCAAAACAG
Organism: Atherinomorus stipes; assembly: GCA_023101725.1. NCBI lineage: Eukaryota > Metazoa > Chordata > Actinopteri > Atheriniformes > Atherinidae > Atherinomorus > Atherinomorus stipes. Next base: position 25,391 of record JALJCO010012077.1, on the reverse strand, counting down.
CGGAGTCGAGCAAGCTAACACAAGGCTAAAAGGCAAAGATAACACAACCCAGAAAAAGGCTGCCTCTGTGAGTAACAACAAACCATCGAGTGATAAACCTCCCTGGAACCGTCTCGGTGCAAAGCCAAAAAGTAAATCATGTCTCCTGGAAAAGGGAGGACGTGAGGCAGATCGGGCTAACGTCCGTAATGAGGCAGACTGGCCTCCACCTACAGCAACCAGGGACAAGAAGATTAGCCACAGACCTCCCAAACAACCGAAAATTAAACTGCAGAACAGATTTGCTGCACTGTCAGAGGACCCTGGATCTCTACCTGACGACCATCCATCCCAAGGCAGCAGGGTGAAGACCGATCACCTATCAGAAAGTAAGAGGCTGAAGACAAAGCTGAGGAAGCTGAAGGCTGGGCCTGAAACTCTGATTATAGGTGATTCCACTGTGAAGGACGTTCAGTGGCTGTGTGGAAAGAACACCAAAGTGCTCTGCTTTCCTAAGGATATGGTCGGTGACATACAGGAGAGATTTCTGAAAACTCTGGCTGGATACCCAACTGTGAGAAACATGGTTGTACACACAGGCTCGAATGATGTGTCCAAGCAGCAATCTGAGGCTCTGAATCGGGACTTCACTGAACTGATAAAAACAGTGAGATCTCTGGATGCAGCAGTTTTCATCAGCGGACCTGTACCAACCATCAGAGGAGGGGATTTAAGATTCAGCAGGCTGCTGGCGCTGAATGACTGGCTCTTATCAGCGTGTGCTAATAACAATCTGCATTTTATTAACAACTTTCCTATTTTTTGGGAACGGAGACATCTTTTTAGGGCTAATGGCCTCAATCTTAACAGATCTGGAGTAAAGCTGCTCACTTCCAACATATTTTATTGCCTCCGTCATCTCTCTGTGCGGAATGTCAACAATGAGATACACCAAGTTTTATCTCAAAAGGAAGGCCAAACGGAGAAGCTGCCCCCCCTCCCCGACCAGAGCTTCAGTGAGAGACAAGAAGAAGGATCTCTGGTTCCCCTGACCAGCACACTGAGCCAGGATCGTGGTCCTTCCTCGCCCCCCCAAACCCCTGACAGACCATCATCTCCCCAACTCTCCCCCCACCTGAAATTCACCGATTAGATGATGAAACGGGTCAACATTGGGCTCAGATCTACGCCCAAGCCAAACGCCTTTTTATCCCCCATACACCCCCTACCAGAACGATCAAAGGTAGGGGGGCCACCTCAACCCCCCCTTCGACAGTCTGACGTATGATGTGCTGGGGTTCCGGGCTGCGAGGTTAGCAGTCATAAACTTTCCCAGAACAAGCTGGAACCCTGTTTAGAAGGTTCTACTATCCCTGTTTAGAAGGTTCTACTAACCCTATTTAGAAGGTTCTACTATCCCTGTTTAGAAGGTTCTACTATCCCTGTTTAGAAGGTTCTACTATCCCTGTTTAGAAGGTTCTACTATCCCTGTTTAGAAGGTTCTACTATCCCTGTTTAGAAGGTTCTACTAACCCTATTTAGAAGGTTCTACTATCCCTGTTTAGAAGGTTCTACTATCCCTGTTTAGAAGGTTCTACTATCCCTGTTTAGAAGGTTCTACTATCCCTGTTTAGGAGGTTCTACTATCCCTGTTTAGAAGCTTCTACTATCCCTGTTTAGAAGGTTCTACTAACCCTATTTAGAAGGTTCTACTATCCCTGTTTAGAAGGTTCTACTAACCCTGTTTAGAAGGTTCTACTAACCCTATTTAGAAGGTTCTACTATCCCTGTTTAGAAGGTTCTACTATCCCTGTTTAGAAGGTTCTACTAACCCTATTTAGAAGGTTCTACTATCCCTGTTTAGAAGGTTCTACTATCCCTGTTTAGAAGGTTCTACTATCCCTATTTAGAAGGTTCTACTATCCCTGTTTAGAAGGTTCTACTATCCCTGTTTAGAAGGTTCTACTATCCCTGTTTAGAAGCTTCTACTATCCCTGTTTAGAAGGTTCTACTATCCCTGTTTAGGAGGTTCTACTATCCCTGTTTAGAAGGTTCTACTATCCCTGTTTAGAAGGTTCTACTATCCCTGTTTAGAAGGTTCTACTATCCCTGTTTAGAAGGTTCTACTATCCTTGTTTAGAAGGTTCTACTATCCCTGTTTAGAAGCTTCTACTATCCCTGTTTAGAAGCTTCTACTATCCCTGTTTAGAAGGTTCTACTATCCCTGTTTAGAAGGTTCTACTATCCCTGTTTAGAAGGTTCTACTATCCCTGTTTAGAAGCTTCTACTATCCCTGTTTAGAAGGTTCTACTATCCCTGTTTAGAGGTTCTACTATCCCTGTTTAGAAGGTTCTACTATCCCTGTTTAGAAGGTTCTACTATCCCTGTTTAGGAGGTTCTACTATCCCTGTTTAGAAGGTTCTACTATCCCTGTTTAGAAGGTTCTACTATCCCTGTTTAGAAGGTTCTACTATCCCTGTTTAGAAGGTTCTACTATCCCTGTTTAGAAGGTTCTACTATCCCTGTCCTGATACGTAACAGAAGGAGAAATGTAGCTCTGTCAGAACACAGAGAGCTCCACTCAATAAGGTTTTTATCTAAAGTAAACATACAGCCTGTTCCAAAACATGATGATACTTTGAGAATGCTTAAGTTAGCTTTACTAAATGTTCGATCTTTAGCAGGAAAATCATTTCTAATCAATGATTTTATCACTGAACATAGCCTTGACTTTATGTTTTTAACTGAGAGCTGGTTACATGAAAACTGTCATTCAGCTCTTATTGAAGCCACGCCCACTAACTTCAGTTTCATCAGTGAAGTCAGAGTGAACGGGGGGGGGGGGGGTCGCTACCTTATTTAGGGACTCATTCCTGTGTAAACAGTTATCTCTTGGGGATTTCCCTTCTTTTGAATATGTGGCTTTACAGCTGACGGCCTCATCCAGAATCATGTTTTTAAATATTTATTGGCCGCCCAAATACTGTGCAGATTTTAATGATGATTTTACTGAACTGTTGTCTGTGATCTGTGCAGACTTTGACCATCTTGTTATCACTGGTGATTTTAACATCCATTATGATTGTCATCAGGACAAAGGGACCAAAGACCTGAGTTACACTCTGGACAACTTCGGGTTGACCCAGCATGTCACAGAGCCCACACACAATAGAGGACACACCTTAGATCTACTGATCTCGAAGGGTCTGGACATTTCTAAGGTCACGGTGTGTGATGTGGGGCTGTCGGATCACTGCTGTGTTTTCTTTGAGAGTACTATCTCAGTGCACACAAATGTCTCAAAGGAGGTGATAACAAAACGGTGTATAACTGAAAATACCAGTGAGATTTTTACCCAGGTCTTCTCTCTAACACCTGCCCTGTCAGGGGCTTCAGTCAATGAGCTGGTCACTAGCTTTAATGCTAACATGCTGAGTGTCATGGATTCTATTGCTCCTATTAAGGTGAAGGTTATCTCTGGAAGGAAAAAGTCTCCATGGAGAAATTCCACACTGGTGAAAACTGGAAAGAGAGAGTGTCGGAAAGCTGAGCGCAGATGGAGAAAAACAAAACTACAGGTTCATTATGACATCTATAAAGAGAAACTTCACTTTTATAATTTACAGCTGAGGAATGCAAGGAATTCGTATTTTTCTGACATCATCACTAAAAACGGTCATAATGCTCGGGCCTTATTTGCTACAGTCGACAGGCTAACAAACCCTCCTGTGTCAGTAGCACCTGAATTTTATTCCACCAAAGCCTGCAATGACTATGCCAAATTTTTCACAGACAAAATCCAAATTATTAGACAAGCTGTTGGTTCAACAACAGCAGGTTCAGGTCATGTATCGTGTCCACCAAGTCTAAACACCATGATACAGTTTTATCCCATTACTAGCAAAGAACTGGAGGACATCTTGCATCAACTGAACTCCTCCTCTTGCTGTTTGGACATCCTGCCCACTGGTTTTTAAAAAAAGGTCTCAAAGACCTTGAAGTCAGATCTGCTTCAGATTTGAACTCCTCTCTAACGTCAGGTGTTTTCCCAGAGCCACTGAAAACAGCTGTGATCAAACCTCTGCTAAAAAAGGAGAATCTAGACAAGACACAGATGAGCAGCTACAGGCCGATCTCCAATCTTCCATTTTTAAGTAAGATAATTGAAAAAGCAGCTGTTCACCAGCTAAATGATTTTTTAAGAGAAAACAACCGTTATGATGTCTTCCAGTCAGGTTTTAGACAGCACCACAGCACTGAGACTGCTCTGACCAAAGTCATGAATGACATATGTCTGAATACTGACACTGGAAAAATGTCAGTGTTGGTTTTACTGGATCTCAGTGCTGCATTTGATACAGTTGACCGCATTATATTACTCCAACCACTGGAGAAGTGGGGGGTCTCTCTAGTTCTGTACTAAACTGGTTCAAAACATACTTGGAGAACAGGAAGTACTTTGTGTCAGTAGGCAATTTTACATCTGAGCAGACAAAAATGACCTGTGGAGTTCCCCAGGGCTCTATCCTGGGGCCTCTTCTGTTTAACATCTACATGCTCCCACTGGCCCAGGTTATAAAGAACAACAATATTAGTTACCATAGCTACGCAGATGACACACAGCTATATATTACAGTGTCACCAGGAGACCGGGGCCCTGTACAGGCTCTTGGTAAATGTATTGATGAGATTAATGGCTGGATGTGCCTCAACTTTCTTCAGCTGAACAAAAACAAAACTGAGGTGATTGTTTTTGGAGCCAAAGAGAAACGACAGCAGGTTGTCACAGAACTTCAGTCCATACACCTAAAAACCACCAATCAGACCAGAAATCTGGGTGTAGTGATGGACTCAGACCTAAAAACCACCAATCAGGACAACAAGGAACAAGCAGACCCCGGCCCCGGGAACACCCGTCACCCTCCCTCAGAACACCCCAGAACACCCGTGGACCTTTCCCGGTCCCTTGCCAAAACCCCATCTTTTTCCAAACCCCCCCCCTCCCGCCAGAAATCTGGGTGTAGTTATGAACTCAGACCTAAAAACCACCAACTAGACCAGAAATCTGGGTGTAGTGATGGACTCAGACCTAAAAACCACCAATCAGGCCAGAAATCTGGGTGTAGTGATGGAGTCAGACCTACAAACCACCAATCAGGCCAGAAATCTGGCTGTAGTGATGGACTCAGACCTAAACTTTGAAAAACACATCAAAGCGATCATTAAATCAGCCTACTATCACCTGAAGAACATCTCAAGGACAAAAGATCTGATGTCTCAGGAAAATCTGGAAAAACTAGTCCATCATCATCTTCAGTCGGCTTGACTACTGTAACAGCGTCTTTACTGGTCTACCTAAAAAACCAGTTAAACAGCTGCAGCTCATTCAGAACTCTGCTGCCCGAGTTCTCACAAAGACCAGAAAAGTGGACCACATCAGTCCAGTTCTGAGGTCTTTACACTGGCTGCCAGTCCATCAGAGAATAGACTTTAAAGTTCTGCTGCTGGTCTATAAAGCTCTGAATGGTTTAGGCCCAAAATACATCAGTGACCTCTTGACCCAGTATGAACCTACTAGAACCCCTCAGGTCATCTGGATCCGGTCTTTTATCAGTTCCCAGAGTCAGAACCAGACATGGAGAAGCTGCGTTCAGCTTCTATGCTCCACATGTCTGGATCAAACTCCCAGAACGTCTCAGATCAGGTGAAACAGTTTATTCAAATCCAGGCTGAAGACCCACCTGTTCTCAGCTGCATTTACGTAGATTTTATTCAAAAGTTAAAATCCACAGTCTCTGTATTCTCTCTTTTTAATCTTAAATGCTTTTAATTTTGAATCATGCTTCTAATAGTTTTTCTCTCCTTTTTGCTTATAATGTTATATGTAAAGCATTTTGAATGGTTTTGTACATGAAATGTGCTATAAACTTGCCTTGCCTTGCAGCATTCTGGATCAGCTGGAGACTTTTCAGGCATATTTGGGGCAGCCCAATAATAAGGAATTACAATAATCCAATCTGGAAGTAACAAAAGCATGGACTAGTTTTTCTGCATCATCCTGAGAGAGGATGTTCCTAATTTTAGCAATATTACGTAGGTGGAAGAAGGCGGTTCTAGAAACCTGTTTTATATGGGAGTTGAAAGACAAATCCTGGTCAAAAATGACTCCAAGATTCTTCACTGTGGTGCTGGAAGCCAAATTAATGCATCCAGATCAACTATAAAGCTAGATAATTTAATTCTGAGTTTTTCAGGTACAAAGACTATAACCTCGGTCTGGTCTGAATTTAGAAGCAGAAAGTTTAGCGTCATCCAGGTCTTTATGTCACTAAGACATCTTTGTAATCTAACATATGTAAAGTTAATCTTATATTATTATAGTTAATTTTATCACAAAATTACTACTGAATGTTTCAGTTACTTGGTTACTAATAACAAAAAATATAGATCATAGATCCAGTTTATCTAAACAATGTCTTCTTCACGTAAGAAAGAAAACAGACTGAATGCAGATGTAACTGTCTGAATCCAGCTACCAGTCAGCCAATCAGCAGCAGCTGCTGACTATTGTCATTGTTGCAGCAGGAGTCATGTTTCTAACGTCAGTGTGACTAAATCCAGACACATTTAGAAATAATCCTGTCAGAGTCTCAACTCTGTAACAATATTCACATCAGACAAACACGCAGCTCCCCCTGCTCATCTCCATTCAAGCTAATATTGAATGGATCCAACAAGCTCTGCACAATGACAAATTAACTCAATAACTCATTCAGGACACATAGAAAACCTGCAGGATTGTGGTCCTTGAGGACCGGAGCTAGACACCCCTGATCTAGAACCATAGGCGCCAAGACATGGGTGACGCCAAACCATAACCTCACCTAGGGCACCAAAGTGACCAGAGCCGGCCCTGCTCGAGCCCGACACATCAAACCTGCACAAAATACAGATGAGACTCCTGCTTCAGAGGGTTGACCTGGTGCAGCACAATCCTGCTTTATATGGACATGAGCTCAGCCCTACAGTTGAAATTTTGAAGATCAGACGTCCAGACAGAAAGTTACAAGCCCCTTTATGAGGCCTCTGTCTGGCAGGGCCGTAGCCGGAGGTGAGAGAATACTGAGGCCCACCATGTTATGTGGTCCACACAGCTCAAGAGACCATTCAAAATGGAAGCAGCGTATGTTTCACAGAAATTATTTCTTCTCTTTCATGTCCTGATATAGAATAGAATAAAAGTCTTTATCACTCACCAAGTTAGGAAATTGTTTTTCTCTTACCAACACAGAAGACAGACATATAACTTTAGAAAAAATAGACAAAAATAAATATTTGTTCCAAAACCGTTTTTTAAAAGGTAAGAATTAAAGAGTAGCAGTTAAAATAAACTCAAGTAAACTGATCATTAGTATCTATTTTGTCCTCTTCTTTTTTCTCTTCTTCCCTGTTAAGTCTTTAGTTAACCATCAGAGATACAAACTGAGACTGACTCATGTTTATCTTATGAAACAGACTTCTGTCATTTTCTCTCAAATCTCAGGCTCTGTTAAGAAGTCCAGACTGGTTTATGAGACACTTTGTACAAACATAAAATGACATAACTTCTTTAAAAGTATATTTTCAAATAAAATCCGGGTTTCCAGTTTGTACCTGAAGTAGCTGCACAAGGATGCAATGAGAACCGCGTAGACTCAATCACAAACCCACCCTAGGTAACTTCCAACATGCTCCGGCTGCGGACACAGATGGGTGTTCCTGTTGTGACGGGCGTTCCTGGCTCGGAGACTGGAACACCCCCTTCTTATTTGCATGAGCCTCCCCATGCTTATCAACATCCGGGTTACTATCTGGGTTAAACATAGCAACATCCGCTAGCTAGATAGCAATGTCCGATTGTCTTCTCGAAGGTTTCAAAACAATGTCTAGTAGTCAGTGTATGACAGGCAGCATAGAGCTAGCATTAGTAAGCTAAACAAGTAGCTAAATGAACATCATTAATCTTAATAAGCTAACGTTTGATTCATGTGTAAAACGAGAGGATTTTTTTTCAAATAAACTTTACTGACAGGTGAGCATAGTACAATTAAAAAAAATGGAGATGAAAACAGGTAACAATCAGGTGGGATGATAATAGAAACAAATACATAAGCGAGAGCATTATTATCCAAGCTAGGATGGAGTTTACAGCATAGAGCTAACATACCATTAGTAAGCTAAGAAAAAAGAAGCTAAGAGAAAACATGATTACCCACTGTTCGGTTATGTCAATAAGTTGATTATTTGACGTGTCACTGTAGAACATATAACTCTGTCTTTATTGTATCTGAATCCGATATTAATAATAGTGACAAGCTTGTCTCAGGAGAAGCTCATGTCTTTGTGTCGTCAGCTAAAGTTTGCAGCAACGACTTGTAACGTTCCGCCTATAACCACGAGGGCTTTGTTCATTTTGGTTGTCATTGTTTTATATTAAATAGATAACACCTATCAATAAAGCAATCTAACCATGTAACACACACATTAAAAATGCACGATACAAAAAATAGGACATTAAACAGAACACAGACCAAAACATAGCCAACAGAAGACACAAATACACAAAGCAAATCACATAAACAAAAGTCACAGCACACACGCACAATCAGCGAGACAGCATGACTGTTTGAAGAAAAAAAAAACACGTTGACAAACCGTTATCTATTTAATATAAAACAATGACATCCAAATAAAAAAGCCCGCTTGGTTATAGGCCGAATGTTACGTCGTTGCTGCAAACTTAAGCTGATAAGTACAAACAGCCGCGTTGCTGATGGACCAATGACATTCAGACACGAGCTGCTCCTGAGACAAGCTAGTCGCTGTTATTGATATCAGATTCAGATACAATAGAGACAACACAAGAGTTACACAGAGACACGTTGTTAAATAATCACCTTACTGACATAAGCTCTCACTGGGTAATCATGTTTTCCCTGGGAGGCAGAGGGCAGCGTGGAGCACGTTTTGAATGAAATGGCAGCGTTTCCAGCGTCTCCTGTGGAAAACTTTGCAATTGGTCAATGAAACGCGATGGGGGTTCCTGGTAGCATGACGGGAACGGCCAGGCCGCAGCCAGACCCTTCTCCTAACTTCAGGAAATATGAACTCTACACAGAATAAGATGATGAAGACGTCACTGCAGCAGTGGAAGAAGTTCTTAATGAACTCTGCAAAGTAAAAATAATTACTCTCCATCCTCAACTCTGAATATACTGTACATGCGTTGGCATAATTTGCTGCCAATTTTCTGCATTTGTGTACAAATCTCATTTTCTAGTGGGTGCGCTTTGTAATCAGGGTTGCTCAATCAATCAACTTTATTTGTCAAATGTGCCACAGCACAGATGAAATTACAGTCCACTCTAACCCACAGTGCATAAAATATAATAAACTATAAGATAAAATATAGAAATTGAAAAAATATAGGAATCCGTTCAGATAACTAGAAATCTAAACAGAACTACGTTTAAATACTAAAGAAGAATACAAATTTACAAATGGGTTGTGAACGGTATTGCAATCCTAATATAGGAAGTAGTGCAGATATTACAGAGCAATGATGATGTAAACATGTAACTGTAGCATGTAACAGTAAAGTTTGACAATGAAACATTACAGTGGTCCTGATGGACAATAGTGCAGATAGTCAATGTAAACATGTAACTGTAACATGTAAAGTAAGTTTTTAGCAATGTAACAGTACAGTGGCAATAGTGCAATAATGCATATGAAGCTTAAACTGAGCAGCAGTCCTGATGGATGCAAAAGTGTAATATGTAGTAGTGCTATTTAGTACGATGTTGTGCAGTGTTAAACTGGTACCATGGTGATGATGAAGTGAGGTGTGCAGTCCTGAGGTGAGATTGTGAGCGGGCAATAGTACAGAACACTGAAAAAACTCAAATCTTAGTAATCTAAGTATATTTTTCTCATTTCTATTTAAAAATCTCATCACACTCAAAATAAGACTAAATAACATAAAGAGAAAAATTTCAGTGCGATAGAAAAACTTATTTTCAGGTAATGCATTTTATTTCAAGAAATTTTATCACCAAATTTTGCTTTTCCATTGGCAGAATTTTTTTTTTTTTTTTTTTTTTTTATTTATTACAAGCAAAAAAAAAACAATCTTGGTCACTCTTAACATAAGTTAAAAGAAAAAAAAGATTTGTTTTGCTTGTAATAAGCAAAAAAAAATTCAGCCAATAGAACAAGCAACATTTTCTTGATAAGATTTCTTGAAATAAGATGCATTGCCTGAAAATAAGTTTTTATATCTCACTGAAATGTTTCTCTTTAGGTAAATTTGTCTTATCTTGAGTGTGATGAGATATTTTGACTATAATTTAGAAAAATATACTTTTTAAGATTTGAGTTTTTGCAGTGTAACGGCTGTGCAGCTCAGAATCATGGATGTTTTATGGATATTGGAAGTCTGAAAAGTGCATAATCAGCATGTTTCTTAGACTTTCTTAGAATTACGTTTTGACTTATGAAACATTTCGAAACCTAGAAAGCAGAACTGCATTATCTTTTTCTAAGAACGATGTAGCTAAGTTTGGATAGTGTGCAGCAGAGGAAACCGTCTTAAATGTTCTGAGTCCAGTGATCTGCTTTCTCTAAAGAGGCAAGAAGAGCAGTAGTTCCGGTCCAACACTGTCTGCAGACGCGCAAGTGCTCCACTTCTCTCAGTGGAGTTTACTTGGAGATGAGAAACTTTTCATTCACAGCTCAAAGTTTGGAACATTTACACCATGTGAGTGTTGATGGAAGAAAAAGGACAGTGATGAACAGATCAATAAACAGAGTGATCAGTGAATCAGTGAGCATGTTTCTTGGTTTCAGGAGGAAAAGATGGAGACTAAAGAGAATGTGCTGGAAGTTTATCTGCTCCTGATGATCACGTCACACCTCAGTCTGGTAAAACAAGTCCTTTTATCCACTGTCTTCTGCTTCTTCATTCCTTCCTGCTGTAAACTTGATGATTGATGAATCTTTCTGTCACTCCAAATATCCAGCAGCTGGAAAAAAGACCTTTACTCAACTTTACTTCTAAATAGAATTTCTTCTGTTATTTTAACAAATTAGCACTGTGGTCAGAACGAGTTTCATTCAACTTCGTCTCTTGGCCAAAGTGAAGCCCTTCCTCAGTAGGGCTGGGCGATCGACCGAAAATTTACAGAGACCGACTTTTTTTTTTTAATAATATATATTTTATTGAAACAGTACAAGAAAAAAAAATACAGTACAATTGCAGTACACAGCCCCCCCCCCCCAAAATCATTCAAGCCAACTGAATTGTCCCTCTTGTAAATTAAACAAACAGACCTTTTGGTTTGTGGACAACAATCTAAAGACAAACTAAGACAAATTGGATGTAAATAAATAAATATGCGACTTATGTACTTTGTGTAAGGAGAAAACAAACAAATCAATTAATGAATAGAGGAGGTAAAAAGAGAAAAAACAAAGGAGGAGAAAAAAAAAAGATTAAAAAATGACAGCTGCTCGCTGCTCGATCTTGGCTCACTGAGTGAGAGCCTGCACTAAAGGAGTAACTTTAAAAGTAGTATTGTTATAAGGGTAGGCACTGGTTCAGGGAGGGTACGGGAGGACAGCTAGGTAGACATCAGGGAAGACTGATCGCAGGCAACAGTATGTCACAAAACCTTGTCAGGTGGGAGTTTCTCAAAGTATTGGAGAAGGGGTCTTCAATGAGTGTAAAACCTATCAAAGCACCCTCTCAGAGAAAATATAATTTTCTCTAGTTTCAGGAGGAACAGGATATCATGAATCCATGCTTTGAAAGATGGAGGTTGTGGAAATTTCCATAACAGAAGGATCTTTCTGCGGGCGATTAAAGAGGCAAAAGCAATGACATTTTCTTGCGTTGCTGAGGTGACAAGATTATCAGGAGACCTACCGAAAATAGCTATTTGTGGGGATGGATCAACAGTTATACCAAGAATGTCAGAAATGGACTTAAAAATGGACAGCCAATAATGATCTAATTTTGGACAAGACCAAAACATGTGAGTCAGGTTACAGGGAGACAGTGAACATCTACTGCAGGTTTCGTCAACTGAACCTGGGAACATTTTGGAAAGTTTATGCTTGCTGTAATGGAGACGGTGAAGCACTTTAAACTGTATGAGAGATAGCCTAGCACAGCTAGAAGAGGAGTTGACAGCCTCGAGAGCCGTTTTCCAGAACTCTTCAGATAAGAGTATCTGTAATTCGATTTCCCAATCCATTTTAATCTTATTAATCATAGATTCGTTATTTGTGAGTAGGAGGTCATAAAGGAAAGAAACCTGGCCCCTGGGCAACGATCTTGCCCGGAGTGCCAGATCTATGCCATTGGGATCCGGAGCTTGAGGGAATGACGGCGAGTGGGTCCTGGCCCAGTTGCAAAGCTGTTTAAATTGAACGCACAGCTTAACTGGTCGAAACTCGCAAAAATGTCATTAACGTATAAATTCCCCAAACATCGAAGTCCATTCCTCTCTTGTGTGACAAATCGTGGATCATTCTTGTCGTGTTGGGTTCCTTTTTATAAATAAAGACCGCTGCCTTGAGTGATCACTGAGCCTCCTTTATTAACTGGCTGCCACACAACAACATGGCTTCTCACTCTCCCCTTACATGTTCCCCCGTCCTCCACAACATACATGCATGGTCTGCCCTCTAGTGGTAACGCATAGTACTCTGGATAACACCACATCCCCCTTACTGAAGTTAGGCTGACCTTTCTTAACTGCAAGCACAACTACCTTTAGAATACAAAATTGGTTCATTCCACACCAGTTAACTGACTACGTTAATGTAGACATTACTCCTTTACATTTTTGCAATTCCATACCATCTTAGTTTTTCTTTCCAAACATCATGCCATGAATAATATGCCATTCTTATGCATTTGCACCCTCTATTGCACCTTTGAAACAATTGTAAGAGCATAAACTCACATTTTATAACATCAATGAACCTTTCACAGATCTAGCCTTTTTGGCCTCACCACCTCTCTACCTGACCTAGTTCGGACAACATCTCGTTCAACACGTTGCTGAACTTTTGGCCCGGAAACAGTCACTGCAGGAGTGTCTTTTTTCTTCGGACTGGATTGGTTGTGTTTCAGTCTGAGTCTCTGGGATGGGCATGGGCACAAGATGACTGCGGTTCCTTCTAATTGGCCCTTGTGGTCCACTGATGACATAGGACCGTGGTGTTGGGTGGACAGATGTCACTGTGCCCTGTGCCTTCGCATCTGTAATCCAGACTGAGTGTCCGGGTAACAGTTTCTCCAAATGTCTTGTTCTGTGTCTGTCATTGAAACATGTTGTTTGTCGTGCCCTTCTCTCCTCCTCCGCGCAACGCACCTGGTGCAGATCTGGGACACAGGGCTGCAAGGCCTCGGGAAGCGTCGGCAAGGTGGTGCGGAGTCGACGCCCCATGAGAAGCTGCGCTGGGCTGTAACCATTTGCCAGCGCCGTGATCCTGTAAGCCAGAAGTGCCTTGTATGGGTCGCTGGACTTCTTGAGCAGATTTTTGACTGTTCTGACGGCCCTCTCCGCCTCGCCATTGCTCTGGGGGTACCTGAGACTACTGGTCACATGCTCAAAACAGTAGTCATCTGCAAAGTCTTTTATTTCCTGACATGCAAACTGTGGGCCGTTGTCTGTGATCAGCACCTCCGGTATTCCGTGACGTGCAAACATTGACTTCAAATGCACAATGACATTGGCAGAGCGAGTTGGACTGAGCTGGGCAATCTCTACATACCTAGAGAAGTAGTCCACTAGCAGCAAGTAGCTTTTGCCTTCCAGAGTGAACAGATCAGCCCCCAGCTTCTGCCATGCCCTTTCAGGTAGAGCTGTGGGCATTAAAGGCTCCCTCACATTGCCTCTCTCCTGTATGCACTGTCTGCATCTGAAGACCAGTTCGCCGATATGGATGCTCAAACCTGGCCACCACACTGTCTGGCGGGCGCGCTCTCTGCACTTAACCACACCCTGGTGACCCTCATGTATCTTGTCCAAAACAGAGTTTCTCATGTTCACAGGTATGACTAACCTTATGCCTCGCAGTAGCAGTCCATTGTGCACACTCAGGACAGCTCTCTCAGCCCAGTAATGCTTTACCGCTCCCTGCAGCTGGCTACGATCTGGCCAGCCGTCAGCGCAGTACTTCATGACTTGGGAGCAGACGCTGTCGGACCGCAGCTCCTCCCGAAGATCTGCAAGGTATTTGCCACTCGCAGGGAGACCCTCTAGCACAGACTCAACATAAATGTCAGTGTCCTCCATGAGACTTGAGTCTGTGCGAACAACACCGTGTGTGAGCGGCGAGCGTGAGAGAGTGTCAGCTGTGGTGAGACTTTTGCCAGGAATGTGCTTTATAGTGTATGAGTACCTCATTAGGCGCATGCGGAACCTCTGAATCCGTGGTGGAAGCGCATCCAAAGCTTGTCCTCCCAGCAGACTCACCAGTGGCTTGTGATCCGTCTCAAGTTCAAAGTGCAGACCCAGAATAAAGTCATTGAATCTCTCACATGCCCAGGTGAGAGCCAGCGCCTCTTTCTCCAGCCGTGCGTAGCGCTGCTCTGTAGATGTCAGAGAACGGGAAGCATAAGCGACCGGTGACCACAAATCTCCCTCTTTCTGTAGCATGACTGCCCCCAGCCCATATGAAGAGGCGTCTGCAGAGATCTTTTGTGGTTTGTTTGGGTTGTAGAGCTGTAGTACGGGAGCAGAGGACAGTTCTTGTTTGAGGTCGTGAAACGCCTGCTGTTGGTCGTACCCCCAGTACCACGCGTTCTTGGTTGAAAGCAAGTCTCTCAGTGGTTTGTCCTTTTCGGACAGGTTCGGGATAAACTTGCCAAGCTGAGTCACCATTCCAAGGAAGCTCCTAAGCTCACTCACGTTGTTTGGCTCTCTCATGTCCTGAACAGCTTCGGTTTTGTCAGGATCAGGGCCAATTCCGCCTGCTGAGACAATAAATCCAAGGAATTTGACTTGCCTTTTGCCAAACTCGCATTTTGCCATATTTAGTGTAATGCCAGCCTTCTCCGCCCGCTCCAGGACGATGTGCAGTCTTTCGTCATGCTGCTCCTTGGTGGATCCCCACACCAGGATATCGTCCATGTGGCAGACGACCCCCTCCAGACCTGCTGTGACCTCCGTCACCATCATATTCTGGAAATGTTCTGGCGCACTGGAAATACCAAATGGCAGACGATGGAAATGGTATCTGCCAAAAGGTGTATTGAAGGTGGTGAGAAGAGCGGACTCTTTGGACAGAGGTATTTGCCAAAAGCCCATATTTGCGTTGAGCTTTGAAAAGTACTGGGCGTCTCTGAGCATGCCCAGCGTTTGCTCCACGGAGGGAAGGATGTATCTCTCACGGCACACTGACTCGTTTAAAGGAGTCATGTCAACGCAGATTCGCACCTTGTCTTTGTCCTTTTTAGGAGCTACAACCATGCCACAGTACCAATCTGTTGGTCCATCCACACGACTGATAACCCCCAACTTCTCCATCCTTTCCAGCTCTTCTTTAACTTTGCCCAAGAGCGGCAGCGGCACACGTCTCGGCACCTTAAGTGAAAAGGGCTTGGCATCAGGTCTCAGTTTTATTGTGTATGGTTTCTGAATGAGCCCAAGTCCATCACATAACTTGGGGTACTCTTTCCTCACCGTCTCTTGGTCCACTGCGTGAACTCTAGCGATTAGGTTCAGTTTCACAGAGGCCGTTCTACTCAGCAGTGCCACACGCAGATTCCTGACTATGTAGATTTTCTCTGTAGTACTTCTGTCACCATGTGAGATAGTCTCTGTGGTAGACCCTAACACATGTAGTGCAGTTCCACCTGGTCCATAGAGTGGTTTTTGAGCTTTCTCCAACTGTTCATTTTTGCTTTTAAATGCTTTAAATGTCTCCTCAGAAACAGCTGTGACGTCCGCTCCTGAATCCAGTTTGAAAGTCACTTTATTCCCTCTCACATATATGTCAGTCATCCACGGCTCTTCTCCTGAATTCACTTCACCCAGAAAAAGCCCGTCTGCATTATCAGCAAGCTCGCTCACAGTTGGGTTGGATCTACAGACTCTCCCATAGTGTCCACGTTTCCAGTCCACATTCTTAGCTGGGCACTGTGCCGCAGCATGTGCTGGTGTTTTGCCACACCTGGAGCATGTTTTGCTGTCTCGTTTTGTCTGCTGAAACTTTGGGGACTTAAACTGTTTTTGTTCCTTGCTTTTAAACTTGTTCGGCTTGGCTTTTCTGACGTGAACTGCATCCATAGCTGCCTTGTTAGTGCTAGCTTCACATCTTAGGTCACTTTGCTGTCTTTTTATTTCCTCTGATTGTCTTGCCATTGTGATGGCTTTAGCCAGGGTTAGATCTTTGTCAAGCTACATTCTTTCTGACAGTGACGAATCTTTCAAGCCCACCACAAGTCTATCCCTCAGAAGGTCATCATGAAGCGGACCATACTCACAGTTTTCTGCCAGAGCATAAAGTGCCGTAATGAATGAGTCCACTGGTTCTGATGGTTGTTGCACTCTCTTATTGAATTTTGCACGTTCATAAATCACATTCTTCCTTGGAACAAAATGTCTGTCAAAGGCTGTTTTAACAGCATTGTATCGCTGGCGCTGCACGCTCGTTAGCTCGAGCCCTCTTAGCACGTCGTCATCCTCGTCTCCCATGCAATAAACCAGTGTATTTACTTGATTTGCATCGGATGAGTTATTGAGGTTACTTGCCAATCTAAAACGTTCAAAACGTCTGATCCACTTTTCCCATCCGTGGGGATTGGCGAAGTCGAAAGGCTCCGGTGGTTTAATGGTGAAGGTTGCCGCTGACGCCGCCGCCATCACTGGGCCGGTGGGCGGGGCCGCCTGTGCTGCTGCTCCGTCCGCCGAATCTGTTGCCGCTCGAGCTCGGTCGTCCATAGCCTCCAGCACGTCACAAAACCGATATAACACTTCAAAGCACGGCCACTTCTGACACCATGTCGTGTTGGGTTCCTTTTTATAAATAAAGACCGCTGCCTTGAGTGATCACTGAGCCTCCTTTATTAACTGGCTGCCACACAACAACATGGCTTCTCACTCTCCCCCTCATGTTCCCCCGTCCACCACAACATACATGCATGGTCTCCCTCTAGTGGTAACGCATAGTACTCTGGATAACACCACAATTCTTAGCTGGTATGAAAGTATGATTATTACAGATGGGTGTTGCTTTAGGAAGGGAAAGCCATCCGAAGTGTCTCCTCATTTGCGACCATATTTTAAGTGTGTGTGATACTACAGCGTTAGATGTGAATCTAGAAGGAGAGAGAGGGAGAATATCACACACTAATGATGGGAGAGAGAAAGAAGAAGATTCCAATTGGCACCAGTTGTACTGGGGTGAAATAAATCAATGCATAATCTTGTGAAGATTAGCTGCCCAATAGTAGCTAATAAAGTTTGGTAGCCCAAGACCGCCCACAGACCTGTTCCTCTGGAGCAAAATACTCCCTGTTCTTGCACGTTTACCGGCCCAAATAAAAGCGGCAACAGCTTTGCGAAGAGATATAAAAAACGACTTAGGGAGGAAAACAGGGAGACATTGAAACAAATACAAATATCTGGGTAGTACGTTCATTTTTGATAGCCTGAATCCTTCCTGCCAGAGACAGTGGCAGACAATTCCACTTATGCAGCTCCGCCTTGACCGCAGCAGACAAAGCGGTAAAATTTTTATCTCTAAGAGTACGCATAGTTTTTTCCGTCCTTGACTGTGGTGGGCGTCCTTTTCTTTTTTTTTTTACCCTTTCACCCCCCCCCCTCTCGTCTTTTGGTTTCCCCCCCCTCCTCCCCATGTGTTTCTCCCCCCCCCCCCCCCCCCCCCCCCCACCCGTTCGGTTTTTTTATTTTATGGATAATAGTTTTTTTTTTTTTTTTTCCCTTTTTTTTTTTTTTTATTTTTTTTATTTTTCCCTCCACCCTTTGTTCCTTCTATTCATTAATAATGTGTGATCACTTCATTCCTTCGTTAGCCATTTTAAATGGTATGGATGATTGTGGAATTGTTGTAGCTAACTGATTAATTGGAAGACATTCACTTTTTGAAACATTTAAAGGAGCGAAAAGCGATATTTTTCACCGCTAGGTGGGCTGGTGAGCACCGTGCTGAGACCAAAACAAAGTGTGCCATGATTGACAGTCTCTTACGCCCCCCCCCCCCCCACCTCCCTCACCCCCACTCTCTCCTCATCAGCAAAGGAATGTCTGCCGAAACATGAACATAATCACAACAAAACGCAGGATTTTTTGGAAGATGTCAAGTAACAAAGTGAGTACCTGCTAACTTTATAATGCTGAAAGCGATATTATTTTATTTTGACAAGTTATAGGTTATAGTTTAGTCCGTAACGATTATTACGCCGTTAATTTTGCCTCATAATTTGCATCAAACGATGCTAATAGTGTTGGCAAGCAGTACACAGTAACAAATGTACAATATAACTTTTCTCTAAATAAAACCCAAGTTAGTTGCAAAGTAGGATAGTGGATAGTGAAATTATCCAATACACCCACTCAGTGTCTAATTTTAGTCTATTCATAACTAGTAATCACTCACAGCGTTTGCTAACGCTGCTCTGAAAACACGAGCAAAGACGTGAGCTACGTGGGTTCTGCAGTTATGTGGACTCAGCCGAGAACTGTTTTTGTTTTTATCAAAACCACGTTCATGCTAAGGCTGACATTGCGAGTGGAAGAGGGAAAGTGTCGACGTTGACATGGAGCTGTACCGAGGGTTGGGGGGGGCTGGAGCAGCAGAGTCTGGATGTCCTGCCTGCTGCCAGGAAACAGAGGTATGAACTGTGCCTCTATCTAGGAAGTCTTCTTTTTAATGGTCTGGATTAAATTATACAAATGTCAACATGTTGTGGCTGAAACATGATTTATAGAATATTTTTATACATATTTTGCAGAGGCAGCTTCAGCAGTTGTCCCTGGATGAGAGGAGAGTTTGGGTCAGGGACTCTGAGGGACAGCCTGGACTGGTTTTTGATGCTGTGATGGTGCATCAGGGCCGTCATCGTGCTCCAGCATCTGCAGGGGTTCAAGGAGCACCGTGAAACTGCAGGGAAATGCCCACAGACGTGCAGGACGTGCTGCAGTCAGGAGCACCGTGAAACTGCAGGGAAACGCCCACAGACGTGCAGGAAGCGCTGTGGTCAGGATCACCGTGAAACTGCAGGGAAACGCCCACAGACGTGCAGGAAGTGCTGTGGTCAGGAGCACCGTGAAACTGCAGGGAAACGCCCACAGACGTGCAGGACGTGCTGTGGTCAGGAGCACCGTGAAACTGCAGGGAAACATCCACAGACGTGCAGGACGTGCTGTGGTCAGGAGCAGCAAACCAGCATCTTTGTCCCTTTATCCCTTTTACTGATACCCTGAGGAAATTCAGGCTCAGTCTTGCACAACTGAGACATTTTAAATATGTAAAGTTTCACATTCAAGTTTTTTTGTAAATAAATAGATTAACATGATTGTGTGGATCATTTTCATTCAAGTGAAATTATAAAAACATTTTTCCTTTTATGAGCTGTTGTTAGACAAAAGGTTTCCATGCAGAGCACAGTAAAGGCCATAAACTATATAATATAGTGGGAACAATTACACCGATTTGTTTTTGGAAACTTACAAAGACAACAGGAAGTTGACAAAAATCTTAAGAATCTGATTTTCAGTATTTAGTTTTGTCATCTTCGTGATGAATTATTTGCTCCAAGATTTTAAAAATTTGAATGAGAGGTAAGTGATAAGAAAAACTACAGTGCAGTGATTTTACATCATTTTTATTTTTGTGACATTTTCATCTGACAGGTGATGAAGGTCCAGGCAGCAGTTTCTGTCTTCAAACAGCATCTGTACAGTGAGACAATGAAATTAGTCAGAGGCACTTAAAATAAATGGATTTGCACCTAACTCCAGACATATAATCACCTCTTCTGAGATGATGCTTTGCCAGTTCAGCCGTGGTGGAATGGGTGGAAGTGGGCCGGGTCTTCTGGGGTCAAAGTGCTGGGTTCTTCTAACATGCTCCTCTCACCTGAAGCCGGTCTCTTCTCCACAGTCTTGGTCTGCAGTTCCCAGATAGATCCAGAAGTTTTGGGAGTTTAGTGCATGCATCACTGCCTGGCATGTGCTTTGTAGAGCCTCGTGTATCTGGGCAAAAAACAACTGTTATTTCAAAAATGCATTTGAGGTTCAGTTAGTTATAAACAACATTATGGCTGCAATGTTTCTGTTCTTTAGTATACAAAATAAATTATAGAATGAACTATGAATGCCAGTGAGAAAATACATTTTTCTCTCCATCTTTTGATCAGTGATGGTCTCTGGAGATTAAAGTTATGATCCAAAGCAGCAAGAAGTCTGGCCTCAAACCAGAGGTGAAGAACTGCAGCGCTGCTGGCATGTATGAGAATGTGGCTCTGCTCACCTCCAGGTCAGGTGATCTGTAAGGGATGCACACATTTAGATATGATGTTTGTCATTTATAATAAAACATGATCATAGATCATATTACACACAATCATATATAATATCTTACATAGACCATATATAATACGATCTATGTAAGATCAAATTATATATGATCATGTATAATGTGATCTATCATCATCATATACTGTATGATCACAGATCATATTATATACGTATGATCTATGACTTGTGATGGAGCAGGTTTGCTGGCAACAAGTTTTATGATATGAAGTTAGATGCAGGGAACTTATGAAATGACAAAATCTTTTGTCCTTCACATCAGGACAGTTTTATGAAGAACTGGTGCCGGTTCCAGTCAGCACGTTCCCCCATTCAGCCTGCCAGTAAACGCAGTGTAATATTTAGAGTGATCAGATCTGAGCACTTGCTATCCAAGTCAAATTTCACATTTTCGTTTTAAAAACCCCGAAACAAAAAGGGGGGGGGGGGGGGGGGGGGGGGGACCTGAATAGCCAAGGATCTGGTCCCAGCTGACTGGACTGGAGCTATAGTTGGATCCAGGTTGTCACTTCTAGCAGGTGCTAGTAACTCACGATCTACTAGCATGCTAGCGTTAGCTGGACTGCCTGCTACTCACATAACAGTAATGAGTGACCGACTGCAGTTCAAACTCCGACAGTTACCCACGCCAGGACTGTAACACTACGCTGTATTGAATAAACATTGCAACATGTGCCTAACATTACTGTAACACGAACAAAAACAAACATCTGACATCATGTTGTTCCCTACCTGTTCAGGAGAAGAGCAGCTCTGAGTCAAACTGAAGTCCTGTTCTGTCACAGTGCTCTCCGCCTTGGGAATATAATCCTCGTTTTGTCTCTTTCCTTGTCCGACAACTGTTTTGTGCAAAGACGGTTGTTTCTGTGGAGGTAATATCGGCTCCTGGTCGTCTCCAGCTGAACGCTTCTAACGGCTGGGTTCAGTCTCCGCCAATTTGCTTGTTCACTCCGCGTAACTGCGACGCCCTGGTGGTGGCTGTTTATAAGGACGGAGGTGCGTGTACGCATGCACGTACATGGACGTACATGCACGCGCGGCCGGACCGGCAATGTAAACACTGAGCTGGAGATCAACACAGGCAGGCGCTGTGTGACGTCATGCTAAATTCCAGATGAAAATACATGTCTAGTTCTGTACATAAAGATCTTTTAATTTCTTAAAAGTGAAAATAATGACTTTTCACTCATTGCTCCTTTAACTTATATCCCGAGATGGTGCCGAAAGTATTCAGTATTGAGGTACATACAAAAGTACGTACAAAAGGAGATCATCCAGAGTGAGACGCGATGTTCAATCCCTCCCCTTTTGAGCCCTTTAAATCCTCCAGCTGATTTCAAAGCGGCTGACAGTGGCTCAATGGCAAGAGCAAATAACAGCGGGGAGAGAGGGCAGCCCTGCCTAGTACCTTGAGAAAGATTACATGGTTTTGAACGCTGCGAGTTTGTACACACAGATGCATACGGGGAAGAATAAAGTAGTTTAATCCATGAAATGAAGCTGGTATCAAATCCGAATTGTCTCAAAGTAAAAAAGAGATAAGGCCACTCCACCCTGTCGAAGGCCTTCTCTGCATCGAGAGGAATCACAACCTCAGGTTCAGTAGGGGAAGATGGGGTATGAATGATGCCGAGAAGCCTTCTGACGTTTGAAAAAGAGTACCTCCCTTTTATAAACCCTGTCTGATCCTCCGTAATGACCGCCGGCATAACCCTCTCCAAACGACAAGCCAAGACTTTAGCCAATATTTTAACGTCGACAGAGAGCAGTGAGATTGGGCGTTACGATGCACAGTTTGCTGGGTTCTTGTCTTTCTTATGAATGAGAGATATAGATGCCTGCCTAAGCGTGAGTGGCAAGGTACCCTGGTGACGGGAGTATTAAAACATATCTAGTAAGAGTGGAGCGAACGAGTCAGAAAGCTGTTTAAAAAGCTCTACAGGGTAACCGTCAGGGCCTGGTGATTTACTGCTACGCATCGAGCAAATAGCCTGTTTGATTTCCGAAAGTGTTAAAGGGATAGCCAGTAACTGATTTTGATCTGAGGAAACTTTAGGTAGAGTCAGTCTGTCAAAAAAGTTTTGCATTTGACTTTCATCATGAGAGGACTCGGAGGTATATAGATTGGAATAATATAACCTGAATGCATCATTAATCTTCTCTGGGTCAGAGGTTAAGGAGCCTGACTCTTCCTGTATCTGGATGATCTAATTCAAAGCCAATCTGGCCTTTAATTGGTGAGCCAGAAGACGACCCGCTTTGTCACCATGTTCATATATGGAGCCGCGAGAACGAAGGAGGAGATGTTCAGCTTCCGCCGTAAGGAGAAGGTCAAGTTGTTTGGAGTCTAAGCCTTTCTTTGTAAATATCAGGCGTTTGAGAGGTTGATAGTAACATGTCGAGGTCAGCTATAGATTTTTCTAGTTCTCTCTGGCGGGTTCTGCGAGTTTTGTTTGCATGAGATGTGTATGAAATTATTCTACCTCTGATAAATGCTTTTAAAGTTTCCCATAGTAATGAGGGGGAGGTTTCATCATTCTTATTAGTTTCACAAAAAAATGTATAGAATCAGTAACATATTTACAAAAGTTAACATCAGCCAACAAAAGTGGATCTAGACGCCAAAATCTGAATTCTTTTGGCTTGAGGCCGAAACGAAGGTCTAGAATCACAGTGGAATGATCAGACACGGTAATAGGAGAGTATTGAGCATCAATTATTGACGAGATTAATACTTTATCAACTAAGAAATAGTCTTATCCGGGAAAATGATCAGTGGGCATGAGAGAAAAACGAATACTGTCTAGTAGAGGGATGTAAGAGCCTCCATGGATCAACGTAACCATATTGGTCCATGAATGCCGAGAGAGTCTGTGACATTCGTGAAGGTGGGGCGGGCCATGTACTAGATCTATCCAGTACCGGGTCTATAACGCAGTTCATATCACCTCCAAGTATTAAGGTATGGGAATCCAAATTTGGGATTGAAGACAGCAATAACCTCATAAAATTATGGTCATCCCAGTTTGGAGCATAGACTGACACCAACACAACTGATTTCTGATATAGGGTACCAGAAATAATGACATATCGGCCGTCCGAACCTAGGATTGTGTTATTAGGGGTAAAGTGCACATTTTTCCTTATTAATATGGCTGTGCCTCTTGTTTTTAAATTTAATTTGGAATGAAAAATCTGGCTAAGCCATGGCCTGTTCAGTTTCCGATGATCAGAATTTAGTAAATATGTCTCTTGAAGGAACACTATATCGGCATTGAGATTCTTGATATGTGTCATGATTTTAGTTCGCTTTACTGCAGCATTTAACCCACCCGCATTTAAGGAGGCAATCCTCACTGCCTGTCCACCAGCTGCCCCCCGCTGGTCACTTCAACCATAGCACACGGAACAGCAGCGGTATCTGATCAGTCCCAGGATGCGAGCAGCAAAGGAAGAGTGAAAACCAACAAGTGGATGAGCAGCTTACAATAACAAGTGCAGCATAAATATAACAAACCTTACAAAAATAATGATTCCACAAAAGGGGCCTTTTCTCTGTACACCCATAAAGCTGGCACTTACTTCCAGCTCGAACACCCCAAAAAACTTCCCTATGGAAAAATCCATCCTCCCATCCCTTCCAACCCACAATCCCCATATCTCTTTATAGCCAAAACAAAATGGCAACTTCCCTTTCTAAGTCCACAAACTTTCAGGATTAATCTCAGCTCCATACCTCTTGTTGAAAAAAAAAAAAAAATCACATATGTGGACATAAAACCCTCTGAACACAATATAACACATTAACCCACCTCCATAGCCGAAACAATTTGAAAATATCCAGTTGAAGTCTTCAGACATCCTTTACTCTCCTGTATATAGATGTACAAGTAAAAGGAACATACACATATATACACAAAGGATAGTATATACCTGCAAGCTAAGAGTAAAGCCCTAACTTATACAAATTGGTCAAAGCGTGCGTCTAAGAGGTTCCACGCAAGCACAACAAATAATAGAAATATAGAAATGTGGGCCTAATTTGTTAATACAGTTTATAAACATGGTAGCTCCATAACCATTGTAAACCTGTGCAACTATGAACCATGAGAACCTCAAACAATGTTAGTCTTTAGGCATTAATAATGTAAGGATCTGTGATGCAAACACAACAAAACAGAAAAGGAGCCATAAAACAAAGATAACAGAAAACAAATTGTCCCAGACTGGCTCAGAGTGTCACGTAGGTTCTCAGAGTGTACATAATGACATAACTGGTCAGCTCGTCTCCGGATAAACAGTAATGTGGAGAAGGTTACATACTTATTTTTATTTTTATTTAACCTTTATTTAACCAGGCAATGACCTTAAGAACAAGATTCTTATTTACAATGCCGGCCTGGCAAGTGCCATAGGCACCTTTAGGGCAAGTGGGGGAGGGGAACATACCAGAAATTCCAGACCCATTGAGTCATCACAAAGTCCGTTACGTCCCAGAAAAGCAAACAGAGTTATACGGCAACTTTTCGAAGTAGTCCGAGAGTCTTTCCTTGGTCGTGTTGGTAAAGATTGGTGTGTAACCGCGTTAGCATGGCTCGCATTCTGGGCTCGAGCCGACAGTGGTACAACTAAACAGGACTCTGGGTGGATTTGTAATTATCTGCAAAGGAGTTAGCCTCTTCGGGAGACGAAAACCTTTTCTTTATCCCGCCATCCAACGTTATCTGTAAGCGGGCTGGGAAAAGCAGAGCCGACTTAAGCGCAAGGTTGTACAGTTTAGCCATGATTGACCGGTAT
>JALJCO010012076.1:0-182276 GCA_023101725.1 Atherinomorus stipes | reverse complement strand
GAGAGATAATTCAAACTTGCTTTTCACATATACCATCATACTCTCTCACACATACTACTATACTCTCTTTATATTACTCATACACTTTCATATAATTTCCCTCTCACACATACTACTATACTCTCTCACATACACTAGTATTCTCTCTCACACATACTACTATACTCTCTCACATACACTAGTATACTCTCTCACACATACTACTATACTCTCTCACATACACTAGTATACTCTCTCACACATACTACTATACTCTCTCACATACACTAGTATACTCTCTCACACATACTACTATACTCTCTCACATACACTAGTATACTCTCTCACACATACTACTATACTCTCTCACATACACTAGTATACTCTCTCACACATACTACTATACTCTCTCACATACACTAGTATACTCTCTCACACATACTACTATACTCTCTCACATACACTAGTATACTACTCTCACACATACTACTATACTCTTCTACATATACTAGTATACTCTCTCACATACACTAGTATAGTCTTTCACATATACTAGTATTCTCTCTCACACATACTACTATACTCTCTTACATATACTACTATACTCTCTCACATACACTAGTATAGTCTCTTACATATACAATCATACTCATACTATTTTTTTACAACACTCAGTGTTAATCCTGATAAAGGAAAAATATATACAGACCCTTTCCAAAAAATTTGAATTTCATGGAAAGGTGTTTATTCTAATATATTATAATTTTTTGGAAAGTGTCTGTAGATAAAAAGGTTAGTGTAAATAAACTGATAAATGTAAGAGTTATTCAGATGTTTTTTAATTGATTGATGACCTTAATTAAGGACTCTTGGTCCACCATTGCCCTTTTTCCACTAGTGCCTACTCAACACAGCTCCACTCATTTTGGGTGGTCATTTCATTATTGGATGATTTGATTAATCCAGGTTTGCCTGACCTCAGCAACCATGAGGACAATGGCCAGACACACCTGGATTAATCAGTTTATCCAGTAATGAAAGACAGGATGCAAAGGAGCTGGCTTACTATATTTTTATATTTTTATCTTCTAGTTTATTATATTTGATTAAATGCACCATGGGGCTGAGGTAAATGGAATTTCATCTGTGTTGTATGTCCAACATGCGACACACTTGACAATAAAGTTGAATTGAATTGAATTAAGTTCAGGTAGTAGTAGAGTTGTGCATAGAGCCCACTGAGTACCTTCTAATGTGGGTGGGGTCTCTGTAGCAAAGTCTCTCAAATGTCCAATGATGTCATTTTATATGTGACACAAAACAATGGAGGAGCTTCTGGTCATGGATGTGTAATATATGTCTGAGCTCATGATGGCCTTCTGTCAGGAT
The DNA here is from genome assembly GCA_023101725.1 of Atherinomorus stipes. Classification (NCBI taxonomy): domain Eukaryota; kingdom Metazoa; phylum Chordata; class Actinopteri; order Atheriniformes; family Atherinidae; genus Atherinomorus; species Atherinomorus stipes. Next base: position 180,908 of record JALJCO010012076.1, on the reverse strand, counting down.
GGAAAGATGGCAGGGATGTGAAAATGCTGTGACGCAGTACTTATTGAAAAAATAAAGATCATTTGCTCTGCCTCCTCATGGATATATTTCACTGTGAATACGTACAGTAAATAAAAACTTTCAGATATTTCAAGGTTTATTGGTGAAGGTTACTAAAATTGCTACAAAAACAAGATAATTAATTTTAATAACCCTGGATATTTATATTTGTGTATTATGCTACTTGTTGGGGTTATCATTGTAAGGGCAGGATAGCCAGATTTAATGTGGTCTTTTACACAGGAGAAAGGACACACACATCTCCATTGGTGCTACTGAACCAGAGGAGAAAGACCTCCACTTCCTCCATTATTTTTCACTGGTCCTCCACAACTGAGACATCAGTACAAAAGCAAACACTATAATCCCATCAACACTAGAAACGTATATCTACTTCCCGCTGAGATGCTATGAAATGACTTGAAGCAAAATGTTTATGAAGAAACCCCTCAAACATCTTTCAGCTGGACAATTCTATGTTGAGCATTGGGGCAAACTTTCTTTGAACCAATACCAGAAACTGGTAGATGGCTTCAGGAAGTGTCTCACTGCTGTTATTAGGTGACACTAGCTGTTAAGGGGTTGAGTTGTCCTCGATTATAATAAGCACATAGATATGATTAAATTATACAGCAGATCTTAAAAGTCTTTTCATCATTTTTAATTGTTCAAATGCATTATTTTAATATCCCAATTACTTTCAAAGTTTAGAATAAATAGTTGTCCAAAACTGCTACAAAAAAGCACAGGCTTGAAAAGAGTAGGTAAAGTTTAAATGTAAAAATATTGAACCATGTACATCAGACAAAATTGGCACTATTAATAATTTATCCTGTATTCATGCATATACTGAAGAGGGATCAAGCTTGAAGATAAATCTAAAGCAATATCAGGTTTTCTATTTGATCACATTTTGATCTCATTCTCAGTTTTACTCGAGGTGGAAAAACTTTTCATACATCAACATCAGGCCTGATTACAGCGGTGAGACAGGACTATTTTTGCGTTCTGTCCTCTCATTTACACAGTAACAGACCTGGCGGGTCTGGTTCTGTAGAACATTTATTCTGCTGGGGAGGACGCAGAGATCATATGAGCCATAATAAGCTCCTCCGAAGAAGTGGCGCTTCTGTTGTTTTTCTGCTTTTATCAGGATGTTTCACATCTGGATGTGTGGATGAAAAGTTTCACTGCCTACTAAAGACCTGACATGAGCTCTGTTTCTGCTCATGTTTGTGTTTCCCTGCACAGAGACAGTTTATAACCCGCTGCTGTGGGGATCTCTTTTCTTTTTTCCAAAACACGCAGTTAGTAGAAGAGATGAGAGGAGAGAAGGGCGGGCACAGCGTCTCCAGCAACTGCCGCCTGTATAGATGCCTGTCTGGAAATTATGCCGTAGGGGTGCGCGTATCAGCCAGCGCTCCCAACGTATCGGCCGATGCCAATACCAGCCAAAGACGCAAATATCGGCCAGCCGATGTATTGTTTGATCACTACAAAACAATGGAGGAGCTTATGGTCATGGATGTGTAAGTTATGTCTGAGCTCATGGGGGCCTTGGGTTAAAATAGAAAGATGGCAGAGATGTGAAAATTCTGTGATACAGTACTCAATTTCATCTGCTCTGCCTCCTCATGAATATATTTCACTGTGAATACGTACAATAAATAAAAACTTTCAGATATTTCAACACTTATTGGTGAAGGTTGCTAAAATTGCTACAATAAACAGGATAAATAATTTTAATAACCCTGTATGTTTGTGGTTTACTGTATAGGCTACTTGCTGGGGTTGTCATTGTAAGGGCTGGATAGCCAGATTTAATGTGGTATTTTACACAGGATAAAGGACACACACATCTCCATTGGTGCTGCTGAACGGGAGGAGAAAGACCTCCACTTCCTTCTTTATTTTTCACTGTTCCTTCACAACTGAGACATTAGCATAAAAGCAAACACACAACAATCTAGCCATAGATCAACAGGCTACTAGAAACGTTTATCGATTTCCATTAACCACACATTTTTAATCTCCATTGCAGCTCTGTATTTTCTGTTGTTAGCATTTAAATTTAAGGAAAACTATTGAAGTAGGCCTATAAAAGTAGGCTATGACACGTTTACTTCATTAGGTTACACCAGATAGAGCAGTTATACTAGTGTACACTGATGCACAAATTTTTCTCTTTGTAAATCTAAATCAGCATTTTATCAATGCCAGAAATCAGGCATATGATTTTTTACCTTAAAGTTGTCCAGGATGCAGTAAAATGAATCTCTCCAATATCTTAACACATACAAACGTGTGTAAAAACATGCAATAAGGCCACACATTTACTGAAACATTTAAGCGATTAAAGCCAGGAGAAAATTCCTCATTGTAGACAAATAAAAATCCAAACAGGGAAAAGAGTCCGCCGTGGTCTGTGTCAACACAGCCACTGTGTTTGGTGTCGGTCCGGAAACTCCTGCGGTGGTTGCAGCTGCAGATGGAGCAGGTACCGGACGTCCTGTCTCCGTCCCCCCCGTCTCCGAAAACGCCTCTCCGCCTCTGCTTTTCCGAGACGGGGCGGTGTCGGTCTGGAAGATTTTGCGGTGCTGATTGGAGCTGCAGGCGAAGCAGGTGTCAGTCGCGAAGCTGCAGACAGAACCGTCTCGGTCGGGATGGTCTGGCGGTGCTGGTGTAGCCGCAGACGGAGCAAGTGTCGGTCGGGATGGTCTGGCGGTGCTGGTGTAGCCGCAGACGGAGCAAGGGGGGGGGATGGTCGGCGGCTGCTGAGCCGGGGGGCGGGATGGTCTGGAGCGGTGCTGGTGTAGCCGCAGACGGAGCAGGTGTCGGTCGGGATGGTCTGGCGGTGCTGGTGTAGCCGCAGACGGAGCAGGTGTCGGTCGGGATGGTCTGGCGGTGCTGGTGTAGCCGCAGACGGAGCAAGTGTCGGTCGGGAAGGTCTGGCGGTGCTGGTGGAGCCGCAGACGGAGCAAGTGTCGGTCGGGAAGGTCTGGCGGTGCTGGTGTAGCCGCAGACGGAGCAAGTGTCGGTCGGGAAGGTCTGGCGGTGCTGGTGTAGCCGCAGACGGAGCGACTGTTCGCGGCGAACCTTAAGCTTGAGTCTATAAAGGGATTTTTGAACGGAAAACACATACATTTTAAGTCCACGCAAAGCACAATATGTAAAAACAACATTGTAATATAACTAAGGGATGTTATCGACCCGATTTATACTTTATAATTTGTTTTCAGAGGCAAAAACTTCATCCAGCTCAAGCAGGATGCGAGCAGAACACGTAGCGGCTGGTTGGAAACAACGGCATTTGCTACTTTAATATCCTCATTGTCTCCACGGAGCTTGCCATCAGCGGAATTAATAAATTACATTTTAAAAAGATGCTTAAAGTCACAAATCACTCACCATCATCCGTGATCGTGCCCAGTTCGTAGTTTAACAAGGAGGGCGGGACGTCCAAGTGAACCGCTTCCTTCTTCACCGAAAACAGCCAATGACGAGCTGAGAATTCAGTTTTATTTCCGTTTCAATCAAACTAACATCCGTTTCAATCATACTCTCTCACACATTATACTCATTCACACATACTAGTATACTCTCTCACACATACCACTATACTCATTCACACATACCACTATACTCTCTCACACATACCACTATACTCATTCACACATACTAGTATACTCTCTCACACATACCACTATACTCTCTCACACATACCACTATACTCTCTCACACATACCACTATACTCATTCACACATACTAGTATACTCTCTCACACATACCGCTATACTCATTCACACATACTAGTATACTCTCTCACACATACCACTATACTCTCTCACACATACCACTATACTCTCTCACACATACCACTATACTCTCTCACACATACCACTATACTCTCTCACACATACTAGTATACTCTCTCACACATACCACTATACTCTCTCACACATACCACTATACTCTCTCACACATACTAGTATACTCTCTCACACACATACCAACTATACTCTCTCACACATACCACTATACTCTCTCACACATACCACTATACTCTCTCACACATACTAGTATACTCTCTCACACATACCACTATACTCTCTCACACATACTAGTATACTCTCTCACACATACCACTATACTCATTCACACATACTAGTATACTCTCTCACACATACCACTATACTCATTCACACATACTAGTATACTCTCTCACACATACCACTATACTCATTCACACATACTAGTATACTCTCTCACACATACCACTATACTCATTCACACATACTAGTATTCTCTCACACATATACTAGTATTCTCTCTCACACATACTACTATACTCATTCACACATACCAGTATACTCTCTCACACATACTACTATACTCATTCACACATACTAGTATTCTCTCACACATATACTAGTATTCTCTCTCACACATACTACTATACTCATTCACACAATACTAGTATTCTCTCACACATATACTAGTATTCTCTCTCACACATACTACTATACTCATTCACACATACTAGTATTCTCTCTCACACATACTAGTATACTCATTCACACATACTAGTATTCTCTCACACATATACTAGTATTCTCTTTCACACATACTAGTATACTCTCTCATATATACTAGTATACTCATTTACATATTCAACCATGCTCATTCTTGTTGTTTTTTTTACAATACTCGGTGTTAATCCTGATAAAGAAAAAATATATACATAAAAAAGGTTTGTGTAAATAAACTGATATATGTAGGAGTTATTAAGATATTTTTTAATTTATTAATGACCTTAATTAAGGACTCTTGGTCCACCATTGCCCTTTTTCCACTAGTGCCTACTCAACACAGCTCTACTCATTTTGGGTGATCATTTTATTATTGGACGATTTGATTAATCCAGGTTTGCCTGACCTCACTAACCATGAGAACAATGGCCAGACACACCTGGATTAATCACTTGATCCAGTCATGAAAGACAGGAGGCAAAGCAAAGGAGCTGGCTAACTATATTTTTTATACTTTTTCTATTTTTATCTTATAGTTTATTATATTTTACTAAATGCACCGTGGAGCTGAGGTAAATTGAATTTCATCTGTGTTGTATGTCCAACAAGCGACACACTTGACAATTAAGTTGAATTGAATTGAATTAAGTTCATATAGTAGTGGTAGTAGTGTGTCCCAATTCTACAAGGCTGCTCAAGGGCGGAAGACCGTCACGCCCCCTTTTGCGCCCTCAATCCACACTTGAGTGAAGTCCGCATCCATGCAGACTTCAGTGAAGCATATTGCCCATAATTCATTGCTGCATGTGACGTTTTGAACCATAAAGGCACAAGCAGAAAATGGCCATGTTTGGTGAATGAGCCTGTGGTGAAAAAAAAGGCATTTCAGATGTATAAATTGGAATATTTAATCTTTCATGCTGTAGGTGAAATAATTACTGAAGTTTGCACTGTTACTTTGAATATCAAAATTCAAGGCATTTGAATAATGAAAGTAATCAGCTTACTGATAAAAGTAATTTTCATTTTTATTTAAATTTTACCATAAGTCCCAGTGAGACGCAGCATTCTGAACAAGGGAGACCTGTTTACCCGACATAGCCTGCATGTTTTTATGGACATGTGGACATTTATGGACATTCTATGCTAACAGTAACAAAGCAACAATTTAGTCATTATTATACATTTGTTTAGAATTTAACAGTTATTTAACCCTGTACTGGTAAAATTATACAGTCACCTTATTAGTTCAGCAATTCCTTTATTTATTAATTAAACACGTGTGGATTAATAACAAATATTTTACAAGAACAGATGAAATTAACTTTATTCTGTTTAGGTCTGAAAATGACGTCTCTTCACCAGTAACAGAGATGAAGCTGAGTTTGGAAGCAATGTCGTTGTGGTGGTGCAGGATGATGGAGGAACCATCACCGTCCCAATTCTGTCTTTTCTCTTGGGGGCCGGGGTGGGCTGATGTGCCAGATCAACTGGGCTGGTGTGAGTCGGCCAAAGGGCTCTGAAGTAATCTGAAACTTCACCAAGGACGATAGGGGCCTAGTGTTTTTTTTGTTGTTGTTGGGTTTTTTTTAGTGACTTCAGCATCAGTAATATAGTAGTTGATTAAAAACTAATGTGTTAATTTCACAGATTGATCTCCCTTGATTAGGACATTTATTTTGTACAATGACAACCCCAGCAAGTAACCTATACAATAAAACACAAACATACAGGGTTATTAAAATTATTTATCCTGTTTATTGTAGCAATTTTAGCAACCTTCACCAATAAGCGTTGAAATATCTGAAAGTTTTTATGTGTTGTACGTATTCACAGTGAAATATATTCATGAGGAGGCAGAGCAGATGAAATTGAGTACTGCATCACAGAATTTTCACATCTCTGCCATCTTTCTATTTTAACCCAAGGCCCCCATGAGCTCAGACATAACTTACACATCCATGACCATAAGCTCCTCCATTGTTTTGTAGTAATCAAACAATACATCAGCTGGCCGATATTTGCGTCTTTGGCTGGTATTGGCATCGGCCGATACGTTGGAAGCGCTGGCTGATACGCGCCCTTCGGCATAATTTCCAGACAGGCATGTATACAGGCGGCAGTTGCTGGAGACGCTGTGCCCGCCCTTCTCTCCTCTCCTCTCTTCTACTAACTGCGTGTTTTGGAAAAAAGAAAAGAGATCCCCACAGCAGCGGGTTATAAACTGTCTCTGTGCAGGGAAACACAAACATGAGCAGAAACAGAGCTCATGTCAGGTCTTTAGTAGGCAGTGAAACTTTTCATCCACACATCCAGATGTGAAACATCCTGATAAAAGCAGAAAAACAACAGAAGCGCCACTTCTTCGGAGGAGCTTATTATGGCTCATATGATCTCTGCGTCCTCCCCAGCAGAATAAATGTTCTACAGAACCAGACCCGCCAGGTCTGTTACTGTGTAAATGAGAGGACAGAACGCAAAAATAGTCCTGTCTCACCGCTGTAATCAGGCCTGATGTTGATGTATGAAAAGTTTTTCCACCTCGAGTAAAACTGAGAATGAGATCAAAATGTGATCAAATAGAAAACCTGATATTGCTTTAGATTTATCTTCAAGCTTGATCTCTCTTCAGTATATGCATGAATACAGGATAAATTATTAATATTTTTTACAAAAATATAGATAGATAGATAGATAGATAGATAGATAGATAGATAGATAGATAGATAGATAGATAGATAGATAGATAGATAGATAGATAGATAGATAGATAGATAGACAGATAGATAGATAGATAGATAGATAGATAGATAGATAGCTTTATTTATGTAGCACTTATCTAAATAAAGTTACAAAGTACTGTTCCAGAGTGCAAAGTGAAAAAAAGATTTTAAAGATAGCCAGATAGTGTTCCACAACACAGCATGAAATACTGATACAACAAGTTATTCTTAAACAAACAGAATGAATAAAATAAAAGAAAAAATTACTGTCAGAACAAATAAGATTAATCACGGCATCACAAGATAACTGCATGTAGTCACTTAAAATAATGTCCTCCCCATGAAGTTCAATTTTAAAACAAGAAAAACTGGCAGCAATTTTATCTACCTGATGCCTTCTGGCAACAAGTTCCAAAGATCAGGGTAAAGCTCAAGATAGGTAGATTCTGTAGATAGACAGGCAGATACATTTAAACATACATACAGGTTATTTTGTGTAACAAAAGGACACATTTAAAATTAAAAGTATGCTTCTGATTATTTTGGATTATTTTTCTCTCTTGAGCTGTAGTTACTTATTTACGCCACCAGAGGGAGTATCCAGTGAAGTGAGAACAGTTGTGGGAACTTTAGTTCCCCATTAGTGCCAATTTTGTCTGATGTACATGGTTCAATATTTTTACATTTAAACTTTACCTACTCTTTTCAAGCCTGTGCTTTTTTGTAGCAGTTTTGGACAACTATTTATTCTAAACTTTGAAAATAATTGGGATATTAAAATAATGCATTTGAACAATTAAAAATGATGAAAAGACTTTTAAGATCTGCTGTATAATTTAATCATATCTAAGTGCTTATTCTAATCGAGGACAACTCAACCCCTTAACAGCTAGTGTCACCCAATAACAGCAGTGAGACACTTCCTGAAGCCATCTACCAGTTTCTGGTATTGGTTCAAAGAAAGTTTGCCCCAATGCTCAACATAGAATTGTCCAGCTGAAAGATGTTTGAGGGGTTTCTTCATAAACATTTTGCTTCAAGTCATTTCATAGCATCTCAGCGGGAAGTAGATATACGTTTCTAGTGTTGATGGGATTATAGTGTTTGCTTTTATACTGATGTCTCAGTTGTGGAGGACCAGTGAAAAATAATGGAGGAAGTGGAGGTCTTTCTCCTCTGGTTCAGTAGCACCAATGGAGATGTGTGTGTCCTTTCTCCTGTGTAAAAGACCACATTAAATCTGGCTATCCTGCCCTTACAATGATAACCCCAACAAGTAGCATAATACACAAATATAAATATCCAGGGTTATTAAAATTAATTATCTTGTTTTTGTAGCAATTTTAGCAACCTTCACCAATAAACTTTGAAATATCTGAAAGTTTTATTTACTGTACGTATTCACAGTGAAATATATCCATGAGGAGGCAGAGCAAATGATCTTTATTTTTTCAATAAGTACTGCGTCACAGCATTTTCACATCCCTGCCATCTTTCCATCCTGACAGAAGGCCACCATGAGCTCAGACATATATTACACATCCATGACCATAAGCTCCTCCATTGTTTTGTGTCACATATAAAATGACATCATTGGACATTTGAGAGACTTTGCTACAGAGACCCCACCCACATTAGAAGGTACTCAGTGGGCTCTATGCACAACTCTACTACTACCTGAACTTAATTCAATTCAATTCAACTTTATTGTCAAGTGTGTCGCATGTTGGACATACAACACAGATGAAATTCCATTTACCTCAGCCTCATGGTGCATTTAATCAAATATAATAAACTAGAAGATAAAAATATAAAAATATAGTAAGCCAGCTCCTTTGCATCCTGTCTTTCATTACTGGATAAACTGATTAATCCAGGTGTGTCTGGCCATTGTCCTCATGGTTGCTGAGGTCAGGCAAACCTGGATTAATCAAATCATCCAATAATGAAATGACCACCCAAAATGAGTGGAGCTGTGTTGAGTAGGCACTAGTGGAAAAAGGGCAATGGTGGACCAAGAGTCCTAAATTAAGGTCATCAATCAATTAAAAAACATCTGATTAACTCTTACATTTATCAGTTTATTTACACTAACCTTTTTATCTACAGACACTTTCCAAAAAAATATAATATAGTAGAATAAACACCTTTTCCATGATATTCAAATTTTTTGGAAAGGGTCTGTATATATTTTTCCTTTATCAGGATTAACACTGAGTGTTGTAAAAAAAATAGTATGAGTATGATTGTATATGTAAGAGACTATACTAGTGTATGTGAGAGAGTATAGTAGTATATGTAAGAGAGTATAGTAGTATGTGTGAGAGAGAATACTAGTATATGTGAAAGACTATACTAGTGTATGTGAGAGAGTATAGTAGTATGTGTGAGAGAGTATACTAGTGTATGTGAGAGAGTATAGTAGTATGTGTGAGAGAGTATACTAGTGTATGTGAGAGAGTATAGTAGTATGTGTGAGAGAGTATACTAGTGTATGTGAGAGAGTATAGTAGTATGTGTGAGAGAGTATACTAGTGTATGTGAGAGAGTATAGTAGTATGTGTGAGAGAGAATACTAGTGTATGTGAGAGAGTATACTAGTATATGTAAGAGAGTATAGTAGTATGTGTGAGAGAGTATGATGGTATATGTGAAAGCAAGTTTGAATTATCTCTCAAGGGGCCTCTCATACGAACGTAACATTATTGACCATATCAAAGTAAAGTGGGTCACAGCTAGCTTACCTTCTCCATAGTTAGCAGTCGCCAAGCTGGCTAACGTGCCGTGTGGCGCCTTGGAGGGGGAAGCGAGGGGAAGCAAAGATGAAACACTATTGGTTAGTAAGAGACTCTCTTCTCCAGCTCTCTACAGTGATTGGTTACAAACACATCACCATGCTGCTGCTTCCTGCTATTGGTTGTGAATATGACATGCGCATATTTCCTACATAATTCATGTATCAGCAGCTTTTTGCGTAGATTTGAGAGGAAAGCCGTTCCAGCGTATTTGGATATCAAATTGCGTACCTGCTACGCATAATGCGTACATGTTGGCAGGTCTGGGGTTTGAACAACTCCAACAGCAGCCTTCCTGTGTGGAGTTTGCATGTTTATGTCCTCCCACCATCCAAGGACATGATGTTAGGTTAATTGGTTGCTCTAAATTGTCCCTAGGAGTGAATGTGAGCGTGAATGGTTGTCTGTCTCTCTGTGTTGGCCCTGCAACAGACTGGCAACCTGTCCAGGTGTCCCCCGCCTCTCGCCTGATAATAGCTGGGATAGACTCCAGCAACCCCCGCGACCCTGAACTGGATAAGCGGTACAGAAAATGACTGACTGACCATTATGTAAGGGATAATGTCTGGAACGCAGGTCATTATGGAGAAATACCGACCGACAGGGTGAATGCAGACCCCGCGGAGGTCAGTATTTCCCCATAATGACCTGTGTTCCAGACATTATCCCGCTTATTATACGGCTACTTGCAAAAAGTAAAATAAAGTCTTATATTTTTTGCGAGGGTCAAATAACTTTTTTGATGTTTTAAGCTCAGATTAAAATAGTTCCCCGCAGGCGAGGCCAGGTCAGGGAACTTGTTGCTGAGCAACGTTTGTTAGTTGAGTGACGGCAGCTGGAATTTGTGCTAGCACCGGCTATTCCTGTATGTTGAACTGGACATTTCCTCCTCTGCTGTTAGCTGTATGCGTCTTACCACTGGTCTTCTTCTTGTCTTTTTTATTTTGGGGAGGGTGAATCCTTAAACTCCGCCTGGACCCAGAGCTCCAAATCTCCACACTCGCCAAAGACATTCAAACTAATTGGGAAGTCATCCATTTTCGGTCACTAGGTGCTACGTGCTCGCTTGCTGTAGTGACTGGACTACTTGCAACGCAGAGGGATATTAGGATCACTGTAAGACCACAGGTTGAAAAAAGAAAAAAAAATCTGTTGCCATTGACAGCGGTCATTAGGGAAACCAATTCAAGTCAACGGAGCATTTAACAGCATTCTAAAGAGCCGTATAATAAGACATTTTAATGCTAATTGGCTGATAATATCGGTATGAAAATAATATCGGACATCCCTACTGATAATATTTGTTTTCATTTGTGAGGAAATTTCTTTCCCGGCCTCACACATGAGCAGCAATGTCTCAGCTCATGTGTGAGGCCGTTTCCCTGCAGCCTCTACAGGAATACCACGCTCCGTATGAACGGCTGCTCTGCTGGGTTTTTCCACCGCCGGTCTGCAGTCCGGAACAGCAGCTCATCTGCAGACAGCTGCCTCTCATTCTGACCGATACCTTCAGCTCATCCCGCTTGTGCCGCAGAGGAAACATCAGCGTCATTTCTGAGAAAACTAAGAGATCCAGTTGTGACTGGAAGCTCGTCCACGTCAGATAAATTTAACCTGGCACATGGTGTGAAATGACATTATCTCATCAAAAGATTAACTGATTAAGGTCAGCCTCCAAATAGATGAGGGATGAGTCTGTTATCGTCCAGTTCCAGCCTGTTATCAGCCACATGTTCTATTTAAACCAGACAATGTTTCCTCCATCACAGCGAGCGGGATGGTTTGGATGGGTGGGGGCCGTGGAGGCCACGATGAAACACAGCAGCCATCACAGACGGGGGGAGATGCAGGATGGACGAGCCAGGAGAAGACAGACAACCAGATGTGGGACAAAGATCACCTTGAGGACAGTCAGAGGTCAGCAGTGTTGTATAAAGTACCCAAAAGCCATACTTGAGTAAAAGTAAAAGTACCTTACTGGAAAATTTACTCAAGTAAAACTGAAAGTCGCCTGCTAGAATACTACTTGAGTAAAAGTAAAAAAAAAGTAGCTACTATTTACTGTACTTAAGTATCCAAAGTATAAAGTACTGTTAATAAAACGCAATCAGGAATTTGAGTTTAACATTTTCTTTATTCCTGTTAAATTTAGTTTTTGAGTTCTGCTTAATTTGCAAAATGTAAAGGAGCTTTAATACCTCCTTACATAAACCCAACATATAGAAAAATACACACAAACATCCTTCCATCTTACAATGTGCATTCAACATAAAATCATTCCTGATAAACCTTTGGTGCTCGGAGATGATGCAAACAAACAAAGAACTTGACTGGTTGAACTTTAAATGACTGCAGTGCGACAGCACATGAACTATCCATCCAGTCGTTACTGAACCCTGAAAAACTTTTTGTTCAACCTCAAAAGAAGTTGTTTCTCAAAATGGTGAGAACTCAGTCTCGCTCTTTTTGGGCAGAAGACCAGACCAGCGATGCTGAGCAGTCTTTCACCTGCTGCTGAGGCAGGTAAAGGTGTGTTTAGCTTCAGAGACGGCTGCACAAGGCTGCTATAGGGCTACTAGTCCCACTATAACAAAACAAAGATTGTCCATTGGCTGTTACGTTCATGTTATTTTGTAACAAGTAACTAAGATACTCAGGTAAATGTAGTGAAGTAAAAGTAAAAGTAATCAGAAATAGAAGTAGTAAAGTACAAATATACTGTACAAAAATAGAGTTTTTACTTCGTTACTATACAACACTGGAGTTCAGATTATAAGACTGGAGGAAGCTGGAAGCTTTCTTTGGCTTTTCTCTGAAAAAATATATGAATATCTGTAGATCAGTAAACAGATGTTTACATAATTATTTATCAAATACGCAGGAAGTAAACATGTAAATCGGTAACGTTTACCAAAGAATAAAAATGTAAAACCAGTTTCATCTGGAAAATCAGGTCTCTATTAAAAAGCTTTGATTCAGCTTTCGGCTTAAAGGAATAGTACACCCAAAGAATGATGGGCCTTCATTTTCTACTCACCCGATGCTGAACAACACTCTGAAGCACTTTTTTGATATCTCAAATGCAGCTCGAGATCTGGGAGGTTTCTTGTTATCTGCCGACATTCAAATAATGGAAGTTCCCGGCGCCTGAGCCAAAAACATCCATAAAGTCAACAAAAACGTGTCAATATTCCTCCATGCTATTCGTTCAATGTAATCCAAGTGTCCTGAGTGGGTATCGTCCTTAATTTACTCAAAACGACGTCATTTAGTATATTTTTAGAGCCTAAACAGTAGTACATCGCATATCCTGAAAGCACGCTGATATGCGTTCACTACACTACGGAAGCCACGGTAGATGAGATCGTGCGTTCTCTTTTTATTTATTTCTTTCTTTTAAATCAATATCCAACCCCTCTTGTGTTTGTCCCGGTTTGTCTGCAGCTCTGTCGCTTAGCACAATGTAAACAGCGAATTTCTTCTTCTATGCTTGCATTATCGGCAGAGTAGGCTCTGAACACTGAGGCTTCTGTAGTGTTGTGAATGCGCTTCGGCACACTTGCAGGAAAAAGGATATAGCACTGTTTAGGCTAAAAATATACTAAAAGATGTCGTTTGGAGTAAATTATGGACGCTACCCACTCAGGACACTTGGATTACATTGGACGAGCAGTATGGAGGAATATTGACAAGTTTTTGTGGACTTTTATGGACTTTTTTGGCTCGGGCCCTGGTGAACTCCATTATATGAAAGTCAGTGGATAACGAAAAGCCTTCCTGATCAACAGCTGCATTTGAGATATTAAAAAAGTGCTCCAGAGTCTTACTCAGCATGAGGGTAAGTGGAACATAAGGTTACATTATTCTGTGGGTGAACTATTCCTTTAAAAGGATTTTCATCAAATTAAGTCCAGAGTCCAGACCAACATCAGACCAGAGACTAGACCAGACCAGCATCGAGACCAGAAATTGTGGATAGAAAGATGGCATCCAGCACCATTGCTGTTTATTAAACTTATAAGATATTATACAAGATATACGACATATAAGATATTGTTAATGAATTTCTAGTGTTAACAGCACCACGTTGTTGTTATTGAATTTTCCGTTCTCACAAGGGTCTTTTTTGCTTTAAAACGCTGCATGAACATGTGTTGTTTGCCAAACACACACAGTGAAACTGGCTGCTGTCGTCATGGTGATATTGCTACAGTATAACATCTGTGTTATTTTTCTAGCTTGTACTGTAGTCGTAGATGCTCACAAATTAGCTGTGTTGAAGAAGTCTATTTTCCCCCAAAGTTGGTGCAACTGGAATGGCAAAAACCTGGTGATGACATCGCCAACTCAGGTCCGCTTGAAATTTCGAGACAACTAGAGTGCACCATGACTCCGCCCACAATGCGCTCTGCGGAAGCAGAGTTCTGGAAAATGGAGCAGGTTTCGTGATTTTGACTTAAAATTTCATATTCACAATTTACAGACCAGTGAGAACATTTTCATATAACTAGAAGGAAGATTGGAGTGCATCTAAACAAAATGTAAAAAAAGAATAACTTTCATATGTACGTACAACTGCGTGATGTCAGAATTACTGTGGTGCAAAAGGTGTCCACCAGGGGGCAGAGGAGTACCAGATTGTTTAGATCAGCCATCTGTGTTTTGACCAAAAAGCAATGTAGTAGGCTTAAGAAATTTTATGCGCAATCAGTGTAAAAGGGAAAACAAATGAAGCTAATGAAAAATTAATAAAGCTGGAAGATCTTTGCCAGTTTTATACTGACTACGTTTTGTCTGTGTTATTTAGTATTTCCCATCCCATCTTCTGTGTTTCTACAGAACCAGCAGATGAAGGTTTGGTATTTTTAATGAAAGAGTCAATAAATATCTTTATGGATGAAGTCATTTTATGTCTGAGGGTTTAAATGAAAACCACATGCTGGTTCTGGCATCACATTACAGGTGCAGATCCTTACGGTTCTGTGCTAAATGCTTGTATCTGTCTACAGAGTAGCCAGTGTTTGTAGTGTATCTTAGTATATAAACCCTTCGGGGCACCAACATCTGGATCTGCTGCTGCCTCGCTCTGCACACACCTTTTAAATCCAGTTGACATGAATCAGCACCGGCCTGAGCGACGATCCCACGTGAAATCCGCTGAAAAGCTGAACTATTCAGGCCAAATGTTCAGACAGCTGAGTACATGACTGTAATCAGTGTGGTCATTCAGTCTGCAGCCACATGGGAGTACACAAGAACAGATGTTTCACTTCCTCACTCTCTCTGATGTAAACAGAAACCCTGAAAGTGTTGTTGACACTGGTCACCCATATTTATTTAACCCTTAAAACTCTGCCATATCTTCCCAAGGTCTTTCTCCTTTAGCATCACCAGTGTCTTAGGATCAGAAGTGTGTAACTCTGTGGGGTAAACTGTGATGGATAGTTTACCCTTTAAGTGATCTACAGAAGTTTTTAAGCATTTATATCCCGTCCAGGAGGTTTACAATCCAGCCACTAAACGTCTAAACTGATAAATCCACAATGATCGACGATAACACCATTATTGATCCCATTTTCATCATAAAAACATCCCTATCACTACTTGGTTGCTAAGAGACCTCTGTTTAGCCCTGGAAATGATGATGAAGACACTTCCCGTCAATCTTTCCACCAATCAGAGAGCTTAAATTGATGGCAATGTCCAATCAGGAGCAGCCAAAGATCAACAAGTGAGCAGAAAGTTCTATGCGTGTCTGAAAAGAAGGAAAATAATTATCCTCTATGGCTGGAATAAAGAAAGAAGATGTTTCTGATGCAGCTAGCTTGGAGTTGGTTTTGTGAGGATAGAAGGTAAATAGTGGCAGAAATAACTGGAAATGAGGAGAAAGTGTAAATATGGAAATAGTTTCTGTTGCGTGTTTGTTTCAATGCCTGAAAGCCAAGACTTTAGAGAATGATCTGAAGATGAGAAAAGGCTTCACTGTTGATCTGTGCGGTATTTCCAAAAAGTTCTGTTAGTAAAAAATTCTGGTTTCTGGTTGGGCCTTTATGGTGCTGTTGTATCTATTGATATATTCATTTTACATGATTTTAGCCTCATAATCTGACAACTGAGCAAAGACAATAAAAATAATGGACGTGGTATCCGCATATGTCACCCACTGGTTTCTGAAGTGCTCAAAGTGCATCGCCTGTTTCATCACTCCTGGAAAATGCTAAAATAGGCAAAGAAGGGGCCACTCTGAGCTTCGGGGCAAATGATTGACAAGCTAAATGCTAACCGAGCTGCCTCGGAGTGAACATGAGTGAACAAAGATAGGTGGGTCTGCTCCCTGTCAATCAACAAGACATCCCAAAATATGCTTTGGCATTTTAAGGGTTAATCTCCCCCACAATCATCAGGATTAAAACTACAGTTTCTGAATCTCTCAGATGAAAACATCTCCATCCAAGAAACACATTAAGCTGGAGGCTACGGAGAATCCAGACACTCCTGCCAGCCCATCCATCTCCTCAAGGGATGCTGGGTGAAAAATGGTGGTGACTGTATGAGACTGCTGGGAGAGGACGTTCTCTTCACTCCCAGTCTAGACAATGTCTGAGCTCGCCATTTATATGCCTGTTCTGATAGCTGCTGTCCTGTGACTGTCTCCACTGACAGCAAACATGAAGTACAGCCTGTCTTGGTATTCAGACAGGGACAGAAATCTGCTGCTAGTACAGCTTTACACAGCACAGGACTGGAGATGTCTATTTACATGATTAATGAAGGATTGAAAATGGGGCCGTAATGTTAGACACTAAACATTTTTCAGAACTGAAGCTGTAACTGTGAGTTATGAGGTGCAACCTGGCTGATCAAGAGGAGGTATCATTTAAAATCTCAGCATTAAATATTGTCCAAAAACAAAGAAAATATAGATACAAAACCTCAGATCTGATGCCTAAAATACAGGATGTTCCTGTCAGAAAACATTCATATTTAAAGCTAAATTCTTTTAATAATAGCTGTAATTTCTAGGTGTGTGTGGCCTGGATGTGTTTCACCATCTCTCTCAGCTCTGGCCTGAACTTCCTGGTTTACTCTAAATGAAGAGGGCAGTCAACATCACGGCAAGCCACGCTAAGACTAGCTACATCCACTGTTCTGATGCTAACGCTAGCTACGCCAACTGTTCTGATGCTACATTAGTTACGTCCACTGTTCTGATGCTAACATTAGTTACGTCCACTGTTCTGATGCTGACACTAGCTACATCCACTGTTCTGATGCTAACGCTGCTACGCCAACTGTTCTGATGCTACATTAGTTACGTCCACTGTTCTGATGCTAACATTAGTTACGTCCACTGTTCTGATGCTGACACTAGCACATCCACTGTTCTGATGCTAACGCTAGCTACGCCAACTGTTCTGATGCAAACATTAGTTACGTCCACTGTTCTGATGCTAACATTAGTTACGTCCACTGTTCTGATGCTGACACTACTGTAGCTATGTCCACTGTTCTGATGCTAACATTAGTTGCGTCCACTGTTCTGATGCTAACACTAGTTGCTAATGACTAGATCAGTTGCAATGTAAAAATTGGGCCCCAGCATGAAAAAGGCTGAGAACCCCTGGCTTAGAGAACTGCATTCTAGTATCCAAGGAATTAAAACTCCGTTCTTACTTTTTATCTACCAGCATTCTGTATCACTGATCTTTAGTTTGCCTGACTCATACTCTGTCCCTCACCTCTGGACAGTTTCTCTGCTTTACTGAATTCAGAAAACCTCAAGATGATGATGATGGGAATGTATTAAGATTATTATATACCCCCTAACTTCTCCAAGAGGTTTTAAGGTGTATAAAAATCCATCTGAACCCACAGAGAAATGTTCTACACCAGGGACCACCAAATCCAGACCACTTGGGCCAGTGTCCGTAAGTTTTCACTGTGTCCTTGTGCCAACACACCTGACTCAAATAAATGAGTCATTCTGCTGAATCCATAGGCTGTTGGATTCATGCAATCTGAGTAAGGTGTGCTGGAGCAGGGGGATGTTGAAAACGCTCTGAACAGTGGCTCAAGAGGTCCAGATCTAGTGATCCCTGTTCTACACTAATGCTGCAGTTTGTAGCATTTTTCCTGAACAAGGAGGAGGCCGGTATGCCCCACCTGGGTGCCGGATCACCACCTGTTCTGCAGGGCTTTTCTAATACTAATCAGGGTTACTTAATTCCGTCCTAAAAGGCTCGCAATCCAGCTGGTCTTCCATGTCTCCGTGCTCCAACACAAAGTAATGAGACATTGTGCAAAGCTTGATTGGCTATTGGATCTATTTCATTTGAGTCAGGTGCGTGAGAGCAGGGAGAGATGGAAAACATGCTGGATTGTGGCCCTTGTAGGACCGAATTGTATAACCCTGCACTTAACTTAACCTGACCTTTCTGTTATATAAAGCATCTGTGCACAACTAGATATTTTTAGCTCATTCTGGCAAGTGTTGGCAGAATTTCTGTCCTAAAAACGACGGCTCGAGCTGTCAGCCATTTTGACTCACCTCCTTCAGGTGAGAAGAGAACTTGTTGATGGCTGCCCTTCCCGTCTTGCACCACCTCCTGTCTGCCTCCACCATGAGGCAGCTTTCCTGTGGACGGCCTCTCCACCAGTTTGACCACAGATGGTGACTCAGTGGTGGTGCTGGTGATAAAGTTGGCCTCAGGAGTCTCCAGACTCTCGGAGGTCCTCGGTGATGCTGTGCTGGCATCAGCTGGGATCCTTTCATAGCTGCTGGTAGGATCTCTGCTCTTCCAGTCCTCATTTCCTCCCTCCTCTGGGGTTGATTTCACATTGTAGGGAACATTGTTTCCATCCGGCTCAGTCACACTTTGAAAGGTTGTAATTTCTTCCTCCTGGCCTCCTGTCTCATCTTCCTCCAACGTTTCTCCATCGTCCAGTTCATGCAAGTCTTCAGGATCTTTTCTACTTGACTGGGAATGAAGTGGAGTTTCTGCATTTCTAAGCATGTAGAGTGGAAACTCTACTCCTCCAGACCCTTTTTCCTGATTGGATAATGTCTCTGTACCACTCATCCGATGATTTCGGTTGATCTGATTGGTTGAACCTCTCAGTGTCACACTATCCGATGCATTTTGGTTTTGCGTGTTCGTCTGACCGCTTTTCTGATGATGGATTACACTTTCTGAACTCACATCAGGATATTTTTCAGAATCTTGTTCACTTAAAAAATCTTGGTTTAACGGAAATATGACGCTTCCAAAACTCTTCTGCACTTGAAACGGATCTTCTGAGTCTGGATGTGAACTCATGTCGCCAAATGAAACACTCTGTGAGAGCTGCCAGGAGCTAGTGGCATCTATGTATGGACTGGTAGTACCTTGTTCTAAACTCAAGGGACTTTGTGTCACTTCATCTCTTTCTGTTAGATGGTCATGAACCCCGTATCGCTCTCTCAGCTCCATCTTGGTCGGCATGTTTAAGCTCGGAAAGGCAGGAGCTTCATCAGGTCTGCCGGAGTCTTGGGATACAGATGAAACCTTTTTGGAGGAGGTGGAGAACTGGGTAGGAGGTACCAAAAATGGTGGATAGGTGTCTGAAAAGTCTACCGGGGGTATAATGATAGTCCTCTGTCTCCTCCTTATCTGACGGTGGTAATTTGAAGAGTGGAAGATTCCCGTTCAGAAGTTCGTGAGATGCTGCAGAGAACCGGTTCTGGTCAAACCTGTGGGGGAAGCTATCACGTCTGCCAGATATCTTATCCTCAGTGGCTTCATGGACTTTCTGGGAATCACATGGTACACGGGAGCACATCACATTCCCCCCTTCATCAGGACAGTGGCAGACCCAGCACGGGTCCACATGAAAGGAGTGTCCTGCCCCATACTTCTGGCCATCGTGAAGGCACCCGATGCGTTCGCACTGCATGCACCCATCTGTGGGCTCCAAAACATCAATGCAGTTGGCCGGTAATTCGGGACAGCTGATGAACTGGCAGCTAATCCGACCTCCTCCTAAAGGACAGAAGCACTCAGTGCTGCCATAGTCAACAAAGTAGGAGTCTCCCTCAGGCACTTTGCCATTCTTAAACCCAGCATTGAGGCAGTCGTAGTACTGGTATCCCTCACATGTGCATCCTTTCTGTAAGCATGAAGCACAGCAGGCCCCGTTGTCCAGAACTTCCTCGATGCAGTTGTCCAGCATTGGACAGTCCACCCCCGTGCAGTCCCGCTGGCACAAGCAAGCATTCAGGTAGAGGAAAAGCAGCCCAGACCTCAGCAGCACCGCAGGTGGAGTCATGACGCCTGGTGTTCCTGTGACGGTCGGAGCGGGTGGGGTCTGGCGTGGAGGGTCTGCTTCAAGGATTCTGGGGCATTCTGCTGATGGGAATCAGCTGTACTCTGCAAGCAACAGCACAAGACAGAAAGACAGACAGATTGATTATCTCTCTAAATGAAAGCAGACCACCATCTGGCTTCGCAACTGAACTCATTACCGTCCAACTTTTACAGCCTTGCGGCTTTTCCAAGATAAAAACGACATTGTCTTCATTTCCATCAGCGGGGGAGAACGTCTGAATTATGGTCCAAACTATGGTCCAGGGTGTCTGAACCAAACTTGGACCCTGTCCAAATTTGGTCTAGGCCATTTGGACCAAACATGAACCCTGTCCACCTTCGGTTCATGCTGTGTGAACCAAGCCTGAACTAGGGATGCACCAATCCTATCTTCAGATCGGTATCGGCTCCGATATAGAAAAAAAATCCTAGATCGGTAAAAATC
Organism: Atherinomorus stipes; assembly: GCA_023101725.1. Classification (NCBI taxonomy): domain Eukaryota; kingdom Metazoa; phylum Chordata; class Actinopteri; order Atheriniformes; family Atherinidae; genus Atherinomorus; species Atherinomorus stipes. Next base: position 160,033 of record JALJCO010012076.1, on the reverse strand, counting down.
AGTAGGGGTAAACATGAGCCCTTTCATAGGTGCAGATCTATTCAGTGTGTTTCTATGCTGCCCCTTTAAGTGACATCACGCGCTGCCGACCCAGCATGTGAGGCTGTTTGTTTACAAAGCCAGAGTCGCAGCTGTTAGCTGCTAGCAGGCTGCCGTGTGTTCTGTCGCTGCTCCAACAACAGTCCTACAGCGGTTTGGTTTCCACATTTCACAGGTAAAAATCCCGCGGGTGCCGACAGGTCGCTGAGAAAGTAGAAATTACTGTTAAATCTTTTTGGACATGACAAGTTTTATACGGAGGGTATCCACCAGCATCCGGTGCGGTGTGGGAGAGACTTTTTTTTTTTTAAATCCAATCCGCTGTTTAGAAATGACCTCCTCGTTAAAACTCTGATGAAGCCTTTGTTTATTCGGCTGCTTTTGTCGTGGATCTTTCATTTCTATTTTCATATTAGTACTAAACTATTTTAAAAAGATGATTTGCTGTTTTGAATTTATCTACCAACCAAACTAGTGGAGATTTTTTTTTTCAATTTCAGCTCCTTTATTAGGCCATTTATTATTATTATTTTGCATTTATTTAACTGCACTAACTGAACCAGGACGTTTTGTTATATTTTTACACATGTGAGCAAGCTTGTGAAGCTGCTTTAAGATTGTTAAAGTTTATTTAAGATTGCTGTGTGTGTGCAGTTGTTAAATAAGTAATTCAGTACATTTATCTCCTTTTTTAAAAAAATGGGGAAAAATATTTTAAAGCCAAGTCTGATGTTGCCTTGCACAAAAGAAAGATCCCACTCTGTTTTCACACAACGAGGTGTGCCGTCAAACAATACCATGCTGCTTTTTTCTCTCCTTTTTCTGGATCGGTATCGGCAGATACCAAAACATCAAATATCGGATCGGATCGGTGCCCAAAAAAGGCTGATCGGTGCATCCCTAGCCTGAACCCTCTCCACCTTTGGTCCAGGCTGTCCAGACCAAACATGGACCCTGTCCAGCTTTGGTCCAGGCTAAACCCTGTTCACCTTTGGTCCAGGCCGTCCGGACCAAACATGGACCCTGTCCACCTTTGGTCCAGGCCGTCTGGACCAAACATGGACCCTGTCCAGTTTCGGATCAGGCCGTCTAGACCAAGCCTGGACCCTGTCTAACTTTGGTCCAGGCCGTCTGGACCAAACATGGACCCTTTCCACCTTTGGTCCAGGCCATCCAGACCAAACATGGACCCTGTCCACCTTTGGTCCAGGCTCTCCAGACCAAACATGGACCCTGTCCAGCTTTGGTCCTAGCTAGACCCTTTCCACCTTTGGTCCAGGCCGTTCAGACCAAACCTGTACTCTGTCCAGCTTTAGTCCAGGCTGTCTGAACCAAGCCTGGGCTCTTGGATCCGGACTGTCCAAGCTGTCCAGACAAAACCTGGACCCTGCCAGCTTCCATGTTTCGACCACAAATATGATTATCTCCACAAAGGTTGATCAAGTAATTTGAACTGTGATTAGCCTTGAAGTCAAACTGCTGAACAGAGACTGAAGGTACTTTAACCCTTAAAACTCCAACTTGGTTTTTACAGGGTATTTTCTTATATATAAACCAGTCTGTACTGTAGGAGCAGAACCTTTAATCCCAGTCAGCATCCAGACATAATGTTCCAGTTCAGCCTCAGTTCTTATGAGACTAAAATGATGTAAAATGAATGTATAAATAGACATAGCATCATAAAGCCTAACCAGAACCAGAAACCACAATTTATTACTAACAGAATTTTGAAGCTGTGCATCATAATTGACCCCACAAAGCTCCACGTACCGTTCCTGAGAAACTGCTGGTGATAGAAGAGAAGGTTATATCTGGATGAGTTTCAGAGGTTAAAGGAAAGCGTGATCTCTGAGACAATTACTGGAGGAGAGATCCCGAGCAACTCTGGCTAATGAGTATTGTTCTGAATGATTTTTGAGCTGTGCTCTCAGATGCAAAGTGACTTTAGTCAGTTTATTAGTTTATTCAAATAAAGAGCAGAAATGAACAATGATATAAATGAAGCTGTAAAATTGTTGAGTCATTTTGTAAAACTGCAGCAACAGAATCCAGAAAAGCCAAGAATGTGTCAGCAAAGCCTCATGCTTCAGTCTGCACTGCTCAGAATTGGAAAGACTGCCAAAACCCACACATTATTCTCCCTGTGAAGCTGCTTTTTGACTCATCTAATTCATCATCCATGATATGAGGCATATTTTTCTGCTCTTTAGGTCATCTGTGCAGGTTAACATAACCCCTCACATCAAACTGCAACGACTCTGTTTCAGGACTGATGTGCATGATGAATCTAAAAGATGAATCTGACTCCAGCTTTCTATGAATGTAGCCGACAGTTGTCAGTAAATCTGCTCAAAAGTTTCCCGTCATGTGTTGATCAGATCTGAACCACAAAGGCATGATTTACACGTCTGAAGAGAGGAGCAGGTGTTGACCCAAACAGGTTGCGACTTCACTCAGTGTAAATCCAAGAAGCCTGGTTCTCTGCACGGTGAAAGGTTCATTTATGGAGAAAAGAAAGAAAAGCTGAATACTTTAAAATCCTCTTTAACTCAATGAGGTTTCCAACTCCACTCGACCTTTTTCTGGCATATTCCCTCCAGAGCCTGATTGTGTTGTATAGATACACTCACCCAGAGGAGCATTTTCCTGCTTTCTGAAAGCTCAGGAGACAAAAAAGTGATTCTCATTTTAGCTTCTATATTTCTCAGATGCTGCTCCCATATTTGTCCAAAGATTCGCAGAGAGAACCGGAGTGAGGCGTGACATTAGTAACGGGAGTCATATTTGAGTCGTGGAGGAGACACCCTGTAAAATCTGACATTAGCTTTTGTCCTCTTTGTATCCCTTGGAAGATGAAATGAGCAATAACAGAGCTACAGAGGATACATATTAATAAATGTATGGTGTCCATTTATGGTGTCCATTGCCACCTGCTTGGAGTCTCATTTCACACCATACTGCCCAGGTTCCTCTAACCTGGTACACCAGCCTGACTATCACCATGTATAAGATACAAGTCAGTCTGGGTTCCCTCTGCTGGAGGCTGAGGCTACGTTCACACGGCAACAATCAGAAGAGAAGATGCAAAAGTGGCGTCTCGTATTCATCATTTTATCCACGTTCATCATGAAGAAATGTCATGAAGAAATCTGCGTGCATACGAGGACGCAAGTGTGTATGGAATTTGACTGGATATGAACGCCAGGCCTTTAGGTGGTGCTGTGAAAGAACTCCACCATGTCCGCGCGCATGCGTACAATCGTTCGTCTCTGTTCGCTTCAAAATCAAAACAACTATGGCGACGGCGAGGAGGAACAATATTTCATTTGTGTGGACAGGCGAGGAGGTAGAATTACTTCTCCAAACGACATTGTTGTTTTTCCTGTATTGTATGACATCACGCGCAGGCAACGTGAGCATGGCATCAGCAGGTCTGTGGGTCCACCATCATTTCTGCATTGTGGACTGTGCAGGCGAAGGCGTCCTCAGGAATTCCACTTTGGAATGAGTCTTCAGATTTTTGCATCTTCAACCCAGAATAACGCCATTGCCGTGTGAACGAAAGGCACTTCTGATTAAATATTTTGCAGTTTTTACCCGCACTCGTCCTCATGTGAACGGCCCCTGATTTCCAACTCGAAGTTCTGATTGGTTCTCCGAAGAAAACCAATCAGAGAAACACAGAACTGACGCAAACGTCTTTTTGTAAGAGGAAAGCCTTCAGAGCAGCAAGTTGTTGTGGGTTTAAGGAAATGTGCAGCTCATTTAAAACATCAGAAAGGGCATCTTTATATAGTCGCTGCTCTGCGCCCACCATTCTGACCATTTATGGTTGGAGAACTGAGTCGCCAAAAAGACATGTTGTAAAGTCCGGCCTCCCGCGCTGATTGGTCCGGTCACATTTTTACCAGAGTGGAAATCACTTTCCAATGGAGGGAACCCAGACTGACTTGCCGTGTATCTCATACATGGCTTTGGTCAGGCTGGTGTGCCGGGTCCATGGACCTCGGCTGCAGCGTGGCTTTGTCCACTGTTCGGCAGCTCCCACTGGGACTGTGTCAAGACACTGCAGTCTGTGTAGGTGGATCCGCGAAATAACATTAAAATCACAAGAAAATTGCAGGATCAAGCAAAAACAACCATGATAAGGAGGTCTGAATAAACATCCAGTGGTCAATGGTTAAGAAAAACACAAAGACCCCCGACTGATGGACCTCTAATAACCTGGTGTCACTGGTAATGACTTACTACTAAAGTTCAGGCCATCGCAAATCTCCAGCAGCTTTTATTTTGAAATTTACTGGATGCTTTACACTGCTCCAGTGTTTGGTTTCCTGTCTGGTCCTATCTGTACTACAGAGCTTGAAAATAGACCCGACATCTATATTTAGCAGAGCCGTGCGAGACGCATCTGGGACGCATCAGATGCATGACTGGTGTGAGCTAAACCATTGGCTATAAAGGCCATGATTCGCTCTGGAGACCGCGCCGCAGCCAGAACGCACTGCACACAGACCCTGAGTGAAGCTGCCTGTAGTGTCACAATCATGCTTGCTGGGATGTTTGTGGTCTGAGCTTAGGTGGAGCTAAGCAGGAGACCCAGGGCAGAGTCTGGCCTGCTGATTGTTCTCACAATCAGACCTCATCACAGCCACCCACTTCAGGACCTACAAGAGCAGCCAGACTTTACCAGACTGTCTTGCTTCATGTGGTGTCAATCCAGCCTGTTCCTGTACATAATTTGTATTTCCACGTTCATACACTTTCTTAACCTGCCCCCTCGTGTGGCCAACATTTCTCTGTCATTAACCTGGTTTCAACCTTTCTTTATCTGCACCTGCCCACCTGGACCACCTGCCTGCTCGCCCCACCTGCTCCAGACCTTGACCTACAGCCAGCTACCTCCCCCTCAGTTTTGGACCTCCACCTGGGTCCGTCAGACCGCCTCCACTCTTTCACAATCTTTTGAATTTTTCCTTACTGTATTAATCATCTCCCTCTCCTTTCAGAGCTCCTCCGGTCCTAAGATCATCTGACATCATCCCACATTCTGACCGAGACTTTCAATAAACCTTGTCATTTCTGAAACCCAGTGCCTTCATGTCTGCATTTTGTCTTTTTGCCTGATGGCTAGCCTCAACCATGACAGATAGAGAACCTGAGGCAGAGACAATACCTGGACTCTGGTAGAGAACCCGAGCCAGAGACGATCCCAGGAATCTGGCAGAGGGCCCGAGTCAGAGACAGTACCGGGACTCTGGTACCTGAGCCAAAAACAATACCGGGACTCTGGTAGAGAACCCGAGCCAGAGACAATACTGGGACTCTGGTAGAAGACCCGAGCCAGAGACGATACCGGGACTCTGGTGGAGAACCCGAGCCAGAGACAATCCCGGGACTCTGGTAGAAGACCCGAGCCAGGGATGATACCAGGACTCTGGTAAAAGACCCAAGCCGGAAACGATCCCGGGATTCTGGTAAAAGACCAGAACTGGAGACGGTCCCAGGACTCTGGTAGAGGACCCAGGCCAGAGACGATCCTGAGACTCTGTTAGATTAACCGAGCCAGAGATGATCCTGGGACTCTGGTAGATTAACCGAGCCAGAGAAAATCCCAGGACTCTGGTAGAGGACCTGAGTCAGAGACAATCATGGGACTCTGGTAGAGGACCCGAGCCAGAAACAATCCCATGACTCTGGTAGAGGACCTGAGTCAGAGACAATCACTGGACTCTGGTAGAGGACCCGAGCCAGAGACAATCCCGGGACTCTGGTAAAGGACCCGAGCCAGAGACGATCCCGGGACTCTGGTAGAAGACCCAGGCCAGAGACAGTCCCGGGACTCTGGTAGAAGACCCGAGCTAGAGACGATACCGGGACTCTGGTCGAGGAACTGTGCCGGGGAAAATCCCGGGACTATGGTAGAGGACCAGAGCCAGAGACAATTCCAGAACCCTGGTAGACTATCCAAATCGGAGACGATTCCAGAACTTTGGTAGAGGACCTGAGCCAGAGATGATCCCGGGACTCTGGTAGAAGACCCGGGCCAGAGATGATCCCGGGACTCTGGTAGATGAACTGAGCCGGGGAAGATATCGGGACTTTGGTAGAGGACAAGGTTTAGAGACCATACCGGGACCCTAGTAGAGTAACCAAATTGGAGGCGATTCCGGGACTCTGGTAGAGGACCAGAGACAGAAACAATACTGGGACTCTGGTAGAGGACCTGAGCCAAAGATGATCCCAGGACTCTGGTAGATGAACCGAGCCGGAGACAATCCTGGGACTCTGGTAGAGGACCCGAGCCAGAAACAATCCCATGACTCTAGTAGTACCCAAATAAGAGACAATCCTGGGATTCTGGTACAGGACCCGAGCCAAGGGTCTTGGGGGCAGCTGCTTGAGCAGGGAAGCCCAGACTTCTCTCTTCCTGGCCACATTCACCAGCTCATCCGGGAGGATTCCGAGGCGTTCCCAGGCCAGCCGATTAACGTAGTCCCTCTAGCGTGTCCAAGGTCTTCCCCGGGTTATCGTCCCAGTGGCATGTGCCCAGAACACCTCAGCAGGGGAGCGGCCTGACCAGATGCCCGAGCCACCTCATCTGGCTCCTCTCGATGCGAAGGAGCAGCGGTTCTACTTAGAGATGACAGAGCACCCTATCTCTAAGGCAGAGCCCAGCCACCTTGCAGAGGAAACTAATTTCGGCTGCTTGTACCCGCAATCTCGTTCTTTCGGCCATGACTCACAGCTCATGACCATAGGTGAGAGTAGGAACGTAGAACAACCGGTAAATCGACAGCTTCGCCTTCTGGCTCAGCTCCTTCTTCACCACGACAGACCGATGCAAAGTCTGCATTACTACAGACGCCGCACTGATCCGTCTGTCAATCTCCTGCTCCATTCTTCCCTCACTCCTGAACAAGACCCTGATATACTTGAACTCCTCCACCAGGGGCAGAACCTCGCCCCCCACCAAAAGAGGACACTTCACATTTTTCCGGCTGAGGACCATGGTCTCGGATTTGGAGGTGATGATTCTCATCCCAGCTGCTTCACACTCGCTTCATTTCATTTCATTTATTTCATTTATATAGCACGTATTTCTCATCCAACTGGATGCCCAAGTGCTTTACATGGCAGGACATAAGAAAACAAGGCTAAAAACATCTAAACATATAGACACATAAAAAGAGAAGAATTAATAAGACAATAAAAGAGAGAGAAAAAAAGATTAAGAAGGAAAGCCTGCGCCAAAAGATGGGATCTGAGCATGGTTTTAAAAGACGTTATAGACTGCGACCTGAGTCAAGGGGAGTGCGTTCCACATTATATAGGCCTGCATCAAAAATCTCCGATATAAGCTGTCATGAAGACGAAGCAGGAGAGGAACTAAAGTTCCTGCAATGTGCCCATCCAGTCTGTTTAAAGTGGAACACACCATCAACTCCGCTGATGTACAGTGCTTTCCTTTCTCTGCATTCTTCAAAGCAAAGTACTGATGAGCTACATTTGTGTTACAATTTTTTGTTCTATTTACTATGTTGTTGCTTAAACATTGATTGCAGTGTTCTACTCCTATTTCATTAAGCTAGTTTTAGGTACTAAATACTGCATGCTAATTAGCATTAAGCTAGTGGCTTTTAGTGAGAAAAGGCTACGGCTAACTGCCTTACCAGTTTGAGTTGTAACGGCAAGAGTTAAGGTTTGGTTGTAATATGTTCTAACTGATGTTCAGACTTAGCAGTGTTAAGCATTGTACATTCAGATATTTTAACCGTTTTCCACAGACGACAGTCAAACACATACTTATGTCCACTCTCTCCCCTCATCATGCATCTGTTCAGCTGCTCAATCTTCATTTTGTGAAATGCACTGGACTGTCCTGTTAGGAGGAATTCAATAAAGGATCGTACAGATGCACTGACCTCCAGGCTCTGATTCCCTAACTGGAATCACATCCGTGTTGTGGCTTCAACCAGGGTAATTTGTCGTGTTGGAAATTATCATCACAACATGAGCACTCCAATATACAGTCTCTTCAACTTCAGGAATTCTGTCCAGCAGCGCCCGCATCATAGACCGTTAACAAAGAGGTCCGGATCCAGCATGCAGAGTCTCATTTTATACTGACTATGAAACACAACTACAGTCACTTTGAATTGTTATTGAATTGTTATAAGTAAGCCAAGAAAACCTCCCCCACACCATTACACCAGCAGCAGCTGCCTGAAGGCTTGATCCAAGGCAGGACGGATCCATGCTTTCATGATGTTTCCAGCAAATTCCGAGCCTAGCATCTGAAAGTGGAGCTGAAATGAAGACTCGTCAGACCAGCAACATTTCTCCATCTTCTATTGTCCAGTGTTGGTGAGTCTGTGTGAATTGCAGTCTCAGTTTCCTGTTCTTAGCTGACAGGAGTGGCACCCGGTCTGGTCTTCTGCTGCATTCTGGTCCAGACAACTGCTGCTCACTGGATATTTTCTCTTCTTCAGACCATTCTCTGGAAACCCTAGAGATGGCTGTGTGTGACAATCCCAGTAAATACTCAGACCAACAACCTTGTCATCATTAAAGTCACTTCAATCCCCTTTCTTCTTCATTCTGGTGCTCAGTTAGAACTTCAGCGAATCATCTTCATGTGTCTGCATAACTAGATGCTGCCACGCTATTGGCTGGTTGAATCTACTCACTGCATCAGTTCAGGTTTCTGAAAAACCCTCATAATGCATTAAATGTCCAACATGGGGCTCTTATGTATTTGCTGAATTAAATTCAGACTTTACCTTTGGGGTGTGCTGAGCATTCGTTGAATGGAACTGGTGTACCTAACAAAGTGGCCGGTGAGAGTAAAACTGCAAAACAGAATAAAGACTTGACTCTGCAGCGGTGGTGTTGCTGAAGACATGATTATTTCTGTCCACACATTGGAAGCAAATTAATGGATTTATTGCGCAAATGTAAGTCGTATAAGGTATTTTTTCTGCTCTATGTAACGTTTAGTGAATGTCAAGAGTTCATTATTTTGATGCTTTTAAGCTCACAAGCATAGAAAATTCTAACAGTTAATACAAATATTTGCTCTCCTCTTTATGGTCAAAACTGTTTAGAAAATGTCTTCATCAAACATCTTATCTTCTCGGACCACTCCAACAAAAACCCTGCAGGTTTTCATAGTTTTCATATTTCTCGTTGCAAGAGAAGTTCAAACCATAACATGCAGCAATAAAACACAACTATTCAAGCTGGTGTTTCCAGCAGAGAGAGGGGAGGGGGGGATTCCTCCTTTCCTAACAACAGCTGATCAGGACAAAACTTTCAATCAATCAATAAAGTTTTCCTGGAGACGCAGAGATTAACTTCTAAACCCGCCTGGAAGCAGCTGCTCCCGTTTTTTTTTTTTTTTTTTTTTGGCTCTTAGGGGGACAAATAAAACATGAGATGATAGTTCATATTTTCCTCACGGACGAAGCTGCTACCTGCCTCCTTTCTCCAATCTGATCTCTGGAAAAACTGCTCCAACTTCAACACTGACCTCCATCCAGGAAGGAAAAATCATCCTCTGACTGGCTCAAAAAGTTCCAGAAAGCTGATCCGAGATCCATGCTGCAGGATCCCAAACACACAGCCGACCTTTTAACGGTTTAAAACGTTACCTTGTCGCGTGCGGACCGGTGGGTCTGGGTGTGGAGAGCCGTCGGCTGCGGGTCCTTCGAGCGCGGAGAGAGTGAACCTTCTGACCGTCGACGCGCTGCTGGGACCGGGAGGAGGAGGAGGAGGAGGAGGAGAAGGAGGAGGTCCGGAAAGTTTCCCCTGGCGGAGATTCCGGAGGAGATCCCATCAGGATCCGTAATGAGGAGCAGGCTCTGCTGGCACGAGCCAACACAGAAGAGGGGAGGATGGAGGATGAGTTTGCATCGGAATTAAAGCTGATCAATAACTGCTCTGCAACATGGAGCAAAGTTAGCTTACACTTCACAGTCAAGCTGGACTTTTACACCTGGGTGGTCCAGACTGCACGGGGGTAGGGGTAGGGGGGGGGGGTGATCCAGTAGTAAAGAAATTTGATGGCGTTCCCCTCTCTAATATGGCTGATAACCGGTCACATCAGACATGACACATGAAACGTCAATAATCTGGATCAGCAAGTGGAATATCTGCAACACCTTCGCAGGGGCGGAGCTACGGGGGTGGCCAGGGGGAGGCAGCGAGTTCATTTTCAAATTTCCTGGGCATTATTAAAGATGTTAATATTGAAATAAACATAAAAAAAATACCTATAGGCCACAAACGCCACAACTAGAGCGTCCGCCATTGCCTGGGGAGCGTTTCTGTATGTAGAACAGATGAGAATCTGCCTTTTTTCTTAAAGGGATATTGTGTAAGTTCTCCTGTGTTTTATTCACAAAAACTGATTATTTGGTTCAAAAGTGTTTTTTAATTAATCAGTAATCACTCCCATCAACAAACTGAAGTGCTCCTCTAAGTTCTAAATTTGCCGTTCGTATCATTCATTTACACATCAAGTGGGGCGGCTCGGTGAAGGCTGCCATGTCGTATCGCCATGTTTTTGCGTTCGGGAGAAGCGTGACAGTAGGAAAACACAGAAACTCACCGGACACACCGGAGTTTTCAGCTCAGTTTGAGGTAATGCCTTTGAAAAGTCACCGCGCTGCAGTGGGGAGAAACCAGCGTCTCACTGACGCTGCGTGCAGTCGGGCAGACGGCCGTTGGTAACAAACCAGATGTCATTTTAATCAATGACGCCGAGCGAAAGACGGTAAAACATGGGTCAGGGAAAACAGTACGACATCGCCATGACAACCGAACAGATGTGGACTGATGTCACTGTAACTGATGGACCACGTCTTCACATAGAGACCGGTGACAACTTTACATGCAGCGGCTGTCGTCGGTCTGCCTGGTTTCACGCGAATGCAGCATGAAAAGTACGAGGGAGCTGCTCCTGATTACACAGTGTCCCTTTAACAACATGGAGGAAATCTGGAAGGACGTCACATTCCTGGTTGTTGGGACAGCAGAGGAAAACTTTAATTGTGGTAATAAGTGAATAAGAAGATCACGGACATTTATTTCATGAAGATTTCTGCCGTCTGTGACAAAAGTGGACGTTTCTGCTGCTTAGTCCACTGATGTCAGTGTGTTTGTATCGGGAGGAATATCAGACACACAGAGCAGAGGAGGAATAAGTTGCTGACATGGCGGAGAAAACACTGGATTTAATCCCCAACAACAAAAACACGGTAAAATATGGTGAACACTCATTAATCTGAGTCAGATTATCTGACACTTTATTCCACGTGTATTTGCTCCCGAAAACGATGCACCGCATAAGTTATTATGCTAGCTAATGCTATCAGAGACAGCTGTGGTGTTGCTGAGAGTTAATGACTAATCTGGGAGATATTGTGAAATATAACGTTATTTGCTCTGATCAGGGCAACGTTGGGACCAAAAAATAAAAATAACTCGGTTGCAAACACAAACGGATCAGGAAGACGGTGTCCTGCAGCCTTTAGTTTAATCTGCAGGACATGAAGGCTACGTGGTCTCTACAGTCCTTAAACAACACCAAAAGCCAAATATGTGATAAAATAGAGAAGTAACGACCTTTGAAAGAGTTTAGTTTTTTAAACTTTGATAAGTAATCATGAGATGTGTGTGTGTTTTCCAGTGTGGCCTCTCATTAAAGCTAGTTTCCGAAGATGAATAATAGGTTAAATTAATGCTCCGATGGGAAGAAAACGGATGTGGATCAAGTCATGGAGGTGTTGGTGTTTGCAATGTGGATGTTTTACACCACAGAAGAAGTTGGAGGTGACATAAGTATTTCTTTATCTAGCTTTTTCCTCTGCTGGCAAGCTAACAAGCTAGCCACTGCTCTGTTCTCGGTTATCTTTGCAGACCATCGCCACACACACTCATGTGCCCTGGAGACGTCTGTCTGTTTCCAGGTAATGGCTTGCGCAGGTACGCGGCGGAGTGATATCGGCCAAAGAATAGTCCGAATTTAAATCAAAGTCTGACATGAGGCTGGGATGTTTTTGAAATTCTTGAAATAGTCTAACAAAACACAAGCATACATAAGCAAACCTTTGGAGAACGGGGCCCCCATACAGCTCCAGAACTACTTTTTCTCCGGTACGTTACCGGCCGTTTCTCAGAGCAGGAGGCTCGGTGACAGGAGAGACACTGTTGCATCAGAGCTACTGTGAATGTTTCACACAACTTTATGTCCAAAAACCTGAACTATCCCTTTAAGGCTGATACCAATGGGGGCTGATTATACTGTGAATCCCTTATTCTCTTATCCCTTGCGGACGTGATTGAGGATGGCCTGTGGCTTGTTCTCGACCTCTCAGCCGAGCAGAACTTTGTTCTCGGGTAGTCCCGAGAAGTATTGGTTGATTGGTCGGACATTTGAAGCGGATGGGGCTAACACAGGTGGGGTTGAAGCAGAGAGTTGTCACTTTCACATTTTTGCAGATGTAACTTTGAACAGATAGTTTTAATAAACAGCTGACTGAGGTGGTAAGAAAATGCGATAATGTAAACAACACACGTGACATTAAAATGCATGGACACCACCGCGTGCGCAACTCCAAAAGTTTATTGTAAATATCTAATCACTGGATGAAGGCCCTCCTCCTCCCTGCAGGCGCAAAAACTTTTTTCTTGTTCTTGCAGCCTTGAGGGCAAGAACATAGTTTTCGCTTCTCGTGGAGTATGTAGCAAGCTTAAGTTGAGATTACTTTTTAAAAAATTGAGAAAACTGTTTGCTCTAAAAATTTTAAGTAATGCGTGATAACAACTTGAGTGTGTTTTTCACTTCAACTTTTAAAGGAGGTAGGGGCATGTCTAGTTTTTCAATGCTAATGGGTGATGAAGCGATAAAAACAAAAAAGAACGAGCCCACCCATGTCTCTCTCCGTTGCCTTGAACAGGCTGTGTGCTGCATCATGCGCTGTGATTCGGTGGCCGAATTTCCTGCGTTGTCTTGCAGATGTGACATCAGTTGACGCCACATCCGCTACATACAACCCCAACATCTTCGATACAGGAATGACACGGTGTTGGTGGATTCAAACACTGTAAGGGATAGTTACACCGTTGATTCTTTTGCCGTCAGGAAACTACCCTGATGAAAGACACGAAAAACTCAGAGGGTTTTTCTCTTGTTTACACTCTTGTAGATGGTGTTGCTGACTTGTTGCCCTGGTCTTGCAAACAATCATTTAATCATTGTCCAACAGAAGTCTGACCTGTACATGATATCTGGTATTGTCAATTTAATTAATTATGTAAGCAGACTAATGTGATATCAGCAGTTATCTGATTATAGAAACCAGGTCAACACAGCTAAATTCCTCCCGGCTGCTCATCGGTCACGGTGCCTGCATGCTGCCCAAACAAACAACTCTTCCACCTTGAATCATTTTTTGCCAGTGGCTTTATTCAGTTTAATTCAAGTCAAGTCGTTCAGTTCAGTTCAGTTCAGTTCAGTTCAGTTTTATTTGTATATTACCAATTCACAACAATGCCATCGTATGGCTTCACAGAAGGATCAATTCCAGCCAATTCATAATAGCCTCGCTAAGGAAACCAACAGATTGGATTGAATCTTGACTTGACTCGGTCCAATCCGTGGGAGCGGTGGGTAACCGTGGGTAGGTAACACAGGGAGAAAAGGGAGAACAGGGAGAAAAACCTCCAGCAGAACCCAGTTCAGGTAAGGTGGCCATCTGTCTAGACCGGCTGGGGTGGAGAGGACAGAAAGAGAGACCAACAGACACTGCAACTTTTATCCAGCCAGACCTGCTGAGAGAGGAGAAACACAGTTAATGATGGCCAGACTGTCACAAGTTTATACAGGGAAAAAAGGCAGAGATGAGAGGGAAAGGAAGAGCCCAGTGCATCATGGACGTCCCTTAGCAGTCTAAGCCCAGCATGACTATGGGATGGCTAACCACCCCAACTATAAGATTTATCAAAAAGGTAGCTTCATGCCTAATCTTAAAGGTAAAGAGGTGATGTGTTTTAGTCTGTTGCTGAATGTTTTCTTTGTGGGTTATAGCTGACCAGGACATTGTTCCCACATCGTGGATTTGATCCACACACTGGATCTGATTGGGACAGTAATACTGGACAGGGAAACTCGTGTCTGTCTGTCTTTACAAAATGCTAAGAGAGGACCGTGTTATATACAGTGGGTACGAAAAGTATTCAGACCACTTTAAAGTTGTTACTCTTTGTTCCATCGCAGCCATTTGCTAAAATCAAAAGAGTTTCTTTTATTTCTCATTAATGTACACTCAGCGCTCCATCTTGACAGAAAAAACAGAAATGCAGAATTTTTTGCAAATTCATTAAAGAAAAACTGAAATATCACATGGTCAACTTAGACCCTTTGCAGTGACACTCATATTTAACTCATATGCTGTCCATTTCTTCTGATCCTCCTTGAGATGGTTCTACTCCTTCTTTCTAGTCCAGCTGTGTTTAATTAAACTGATTGGAATTGATCTGGAAAGGCACACACCTGTCTATATAAGACCTTCCAGCTCACAGTGCATGTCAGAGCAAATGAGGTCAAGGAGCCCTAGGAGCTCAGAGACAGATTTGTGGCGAGGCCCAGATCTTGACAAGGTAACAAAAGAATTTCTGCAGCACTAAAGGTTCCTAAGAGCACCGTGGCCTCCACAGTCCTTAAATGGAAGAAGTTTGGGACGACCAGACCTCTTCCTAGAGCCTTGATGAGAGAGGTAAAGAAGCCAAAGATCACTGTGGCTAAGCTCCAGAAATGCAGTACAGAGATGGGAGAAAGTTCCACAAAGTCAACTATCACTGTCCTCAGTGCAAGACATACAGTTTTCCAAAAAAACCACATGAAGGACTCCCAGACTGTGAGAAATAAGATTCTCTGGTCTGATGAGACCAAGATTGAACTTTTTGGAGTTAATTCTAAGCGGTATGTGTGGAGAAAACCAGGCACTGCTCATCACCTGCCCAATACGATCCCAACAGTGAAACATGGTGGTGGCAGCATCATGCTATGGGGGTGTTTTTCAGCTGCAGGGACAGGACGACTGGTTGCAGTTGAAGTAAAGATGAATGCAGCTAAGTATAGAGAGATCCTGGAAGAAAACCTCTTCCAGAGTGCTCAGGACCTCAGACTGGGCCGAAGGTTCACCTTCCAACAAGACAATAGGCGCTTTCGGACAGAGAGGTTCTAAGAACGCAGTTCCTATAACTACGCCTCCCGGGTTTAGTTATAAGAACTACCCTTCGCCTTCAGCATGCGTTCACACATGAGGGAGGATGTCGTTAAGAACCATGTGTGACACAATCGTTGTGACAGTGACAAATTTATGCCCCAGTGTATCTGATACAAAACTGAGGTCTCTCATCTCTTTTATTCAAAGCTATTATAAAAGCTAACTTACAAGCTTTCCCTCATCACGGTCATTTGTATCATGTAATGGAACAGCCCCCCGTTGGACAGCTGCCCTGTCTTGTTTACGTTTCGTTGAAGTATGCCCGGACACTTTAGTGGACGGACCGGGGTTCGTTCACTAAAGTGGCGCAGATTGCACTGACACAATTTGCAACTGTATTTGGGTTTTCCATCTCTTTAATTCAAAGCTATTATGAAAGCTAGCTTACCAGCTTTCCCTCCCTTTCCCTTGTTTACCTTTTGCTGAAGTGCGCCCGGAACCTTAGTGGGCGGTCCGTCCACTAAAGTGTCTGGGCGGCAGCCGCAGATTCTACTGTTGTACTTCGCAGCTGTTATTAAATTAATATGAAAATAATTGCCTTTGGACATTTCAAAATAGTTATCGATTCGGGGCGTGCACCATTGTGATCGATTTAATAATGAATTCATAAACTCCTATTGTAATAGTTATTACGATCTCGGTAAACAGTTAAACAGCTGTGAGACTTTTTAAATATGGCGGGGCTGGAAGAAGCGGAGCTCATGCAAGGGAAAGGCTTGCCAGTTCTACCAATCACCAAACATCTACACATATCAGTTCCTATGGAACCCCGAAAAGACCCTGCCTCGGAGTAGGAGCTAAAAAGGTTATAGGAACTGAGGTCCGAGGTCCCTAGTTCCTATATGTCCGAATGCGCAAAAAATGGCCCGGTTCCCGAAAAGGTTATAGGAACTCCAAAAGGTTCCTACAGTCTGAAAGCGCCTATTGACCCTCAGCACACAGCTTAAATAACAAAGGAGTGGCTTCAGAACAACTCTGGACCACTCTGGACCGGCCCAGCCAGAGCCCTGACTTAAACCCAAATGAGCATCTCTGGAGAGACCTGAAAATGTCTGTCCACCACCGTTCACCATCCAACCTGACAGAACTAGAGAGGATCTGCAAGGAAGAACGGCAGAAGATCCCAAATTCAGGTGTGAAAAACTTGTTGCATCTTTCCCAAGAAGACTCGTGGCTGTAGCTGCTCAAAAGGGTGTTTCTACTTAGTACTGAGCAAAGGGTCTGAATACTTATCACCATGTGATATTTCAGTTTTTCTTTTTTGAAAATTTTGCAAAAATTTCTACATTTCTGTTTTTTCTGTCAAGATGGGGTGCTGAATGTACATAAATGAGAAATAAAATGAGCTTTTTTATTTTGGCAAATGGCTACAATGACACAGAGTGAAAATTTTAAAGGGTCTGAATACTTTCCGTATCCACTGTATATGTCTATTTGGCAACAAACATGATTTACTAGTGTTGATTTGGTATAATTATTTAACCTCTAGCGGCATACAGCTACCTTACTCCATGTTAAAAATGAAACTTTTATTTATATTCTACCATTTTCTGCTAATATTCTAATAACACAGTATGAATAGGAGCCAAACAGAGGAGAGGGTATTGAATAAGGTAACTATCAAAAAGGTGTTTGCATGATTCTAACATTTGTATTCGAATTTATATGTCAATAAAAATCTTGTACCCAAAACTCTGATTTCACATACATGAGTCTGAAAAATTGTGTGTATTACAATAGTTTTTATGTGAGTATGAATCTAAAGGCTGTGAGTGAAAATTCTTGCGAGTACAACTCTAATTTCTGACTACGAAGTCTTCTCCTCTCTGTGGACACAAATTCAAGTTTGTGGGTACTAGTAAAAAAGTGTTGAAGTGACGTCAAATGGGGGAGCATTTGATCTGGTGACTATGCCAAACGCTACATGTTCCAAATTCAAAGATGGCTGACAACGGTGTTCCAGGGGGAGCTACCAGCTCCACAGAAGCATCACAGGTATGGTCAACACGCCCGCCGATAGGGGGGGACAAACGGGTCTGTTGTCCCGGGCTCAGAGTGGAGGGGGGCCCAGAACTGGACCCTCATTGAATTATGGATTTTGTTTTCCCCAAAGAAGGGCTATTAATGTAAAGAAACAGTGCAATATTTGAGTAAGAAAAAGTTTTAATTTGTTTTTGTCTGAACTGTCCTAAATATTTTTCTAATCGCCCTCCACCCCCACCTCCAACATAAAATGGTTTGGCCTCTGATCAAAATTTGATGTCCTTTTATTGGAAGTTCGGATTTTGCACTAGAGTACTAAAAATGTCCGCTCAGCACAAGTCTGGAGCTCAGAAAAGGAAAGAGAAAAGAAAAAGAGAGGAAGAAAATAGAGGCCTAAGCGATTTGCTGAAAAAATACTTTAAAAATGGTGGTGACAATGAAGCTGGAACTAGTAAAGTCAGCGTAGAGCAAGGTAAGAAACAGTGTAGCCAACATTTGTCAGCCTTGTGCTTGTAACGTTATTTGGCTAGCTCTTTAGCTGTGATAAAAATCCTGACAAAACACGGGTTTTTATTTACAGAAACGGGTGAGTTTAGTGGCTCCGTCAGAGAGGATGAGACAGAGAGGCCGAGGCGAGAGATCCACCTGCCGTCAGGTAGCAAAGATGATGACGAAGGTGCAAGCTGCTCCGCAACAGAGGGACAGAGTCAGACCACGGATGAGAGAGAGGGGGGGTCGAGTCACGGTGGAGCGGGAGAGACCCGCTGACCCCGGAGGGCGGTCAGCCCGGGAGAGAGGGGGGGACGAGTCCGGGGGCGGGGAGACCCGCTGGACCCCGGAGGGACAGAGCCGACCCGGTGAGGGGGGGGGACGAGTCACGGTGGAGCGGGAGAGACCCGCTGGACCACCAGGAGGGACAGAGCCAGACCACGGGTGAGAGAGAGAGGGAGCGTCACAGTGCAGCGGGAGGGGCTTGCTGCGCAGTCGGACAGTCTGAGCAAGATGCATCAAAAACCGATCAGACACTTAACTCCAGTGATCCTGCATTATGGCCTGCTAACTTAACTGACTCTGATAGAGTGCATCTGGTAAGAGTGATGGCCAAACGAAAACCTTTCTCAGAGAGGGCAAAGGACTTGCCAGCAGATGCAGAGGGCAGGGAATTCCCCAACTATTTGACATATTCCACATCCCACAATGGACGGGAAAAAATCGAAAGGGACTAGATCATTTGCCACAAGGAAAGTTCGCCGCATGGCATTTGGAGTGCAAATCTAAACAAGACACACCAGAAATAACCTTACTTGCTATGGTAAATATTAACTAATTTCTTGCTATATGAAGAATGTACATACAGCTTATCTGTACTAGTTTGTGTTAACCATTTCTATCAGTGCCTGTCACTTTTTCAGAAAGAGATGTAAAGACAGCAAAATAGAAGAGAATAAGAGGAGGCAAGGTGAGGAGAGGAACAGGAGAGGAAGAGCAAAGAAAAGGGGAGATGGGGGTGAGTGGGGCGGGGGGTGGTAGAGGGGGAGGGGGGGCCCATCTAATATCATCTTGTCCCGGGCCCAGGGAAGGCTGTCAGCTGGCCTGATGGTCAATAATGTGTGTATCCAGTATTTATTTATATATTGCAGAAAAAAAAACTATTTTAGATAATATACAGTTATTGGACTTAAAGACTTACAGTACTGCTATAGTTTGCAAGCTAACGACGTGATGGTGAGCTAAGTTAGCTAGCATTACTAGCATTAGAAGTTGTCTTGTGCTAATTAATTAACACCAACCTGCATACTATAAAATGTTGATTTTGAGACAGCGTTGATTAAAATGCGACATTTATGGATTTATTAATTGCGTTATTTGGTGTATAAATCTGTCCTCGCTGGCCCTCCTCTAAACCATGCCGGCTTTTCTTTCTTCTTCTTCTCTCTCTTTTTCAAAAGCAGACAAAAAAATCAATTTATGTATCAGTGGATATTTATTTACAGTATCATATATGTTACGATATGTCGATCTTTGTAGTCTTGTCTGCCATAAACAACATTGCGGATTGTGGAGCACGTTTATGTCGAGGTACCATAACGAGCTGATCACAGTTAGGTGGAAGGCAGAACCTGACTCCATAACTCTGTGTAAAGTTACAATTCATTTATTCAACCATTACTATTATTCTATTTAACCATATATATTACTATATATACCGTATACCACTGGTATACAGTATATATATATATACACATACACATACATACAAATATATATACATACATATATACACATATATATATATATATATATATATATATATATAACAAAAGAAAAATCACAAGACAAATGTCTTGCATATTTACATATTGAACCTCATCTCTTCTGTCATCCTCTGATTTATCTGTGGGGCACTTGTCTCTAGCAACAGTGTGTTGCACGACTGTTTACAGAGGTAACAGAACCATTTAATAATTAGAGGTTATTGGTTTATCTTGCTGGCTCGTGTTTGGTTAAGTTGCAAAAATAAAATAAAATAGAACGTTTTTGCAAAAAAAATTTTTGAATTTCTGTCCAGTCAAAAGTTACTTTATGTGGAATTGATAGAGTTTTGTATATTTAACAACTAAGTTGACAGTGGTGTCTAATGCATCCACATTTTATTTTGATGTTGACAGGGACCACTGGCTACTCAAATATTGGAACGTCTGAAGTCAAGGATGACTGATGTAATCATCTGTTTTGTGCCCACTATGTTTTCCTTCCATGTCTGGCAATGGCCCCCATACCTTCACAGAAGGCTCGACAACCAGAAGGTGGACTCTCTCTAAACCAGCTCTAGGTGTTGGGTCACATGAAGAACCCTCGTGACCAAATGACGATTTTCAAGGTTAGTTGAAGCTCAGAAATGAAGCACTGTGTCAGCTGTGTAGCAAATCAGCTAAGCGAAATTAATTATAGATGTACTTCATGTTTAATGGCTTGAATATTATAATTTTTTTTCCCTCTCTGGTTAAATGTTTTCTGTTGCCACTGCTCTTTGCCTATGTAGGTGAGTGCATGTTTATGTGTGGTTTTAAAAAATGATCAAATTTCTAAATTTTTACATTTTCTAAATCATTTTCCTACCATATACTGTATATTGTGTTTATATAAGGGATTTCACCAGCTTTGATAAATAAAATTAATTATTTTTAATTCATTCTTCATCAAGAACAAGAGAGTCCCAGTAACAACAGCATCAATCCAGAGGGTTTGAGTGTAGGACGCATCATGCAGTGGATGACTGGACAACGGCACAAGCCTGTTCTCCCAAGTGAAAAAAAGGACTTTGTTATAGTTATGAAATTGCACCATGACCGTGATACACAACATACTGTTTGTTTTCCAACTGTAAGCGCCTGCAGCCGTATAATCGCATTCCCCTCAGCTCACCTGAAAACATACAGCGAATTCAAAACCATCACGACACATGCCATGCCACAGGCAAAGTTTTGACAGGGTTTTATCGTTTTTATGAGATGGCTAAATATTTTTATTAGGGATGGGTATAGAGATACCCTGGAGTCGATATCGGAATCATACTTTTTGAGTATCGTGATACCACTGTACATACATGCAATTTGTATTCAGCAAAGAATACCATGTCCTGCAACAACATGCCAGTAATGCAACATGCAATGATGTAAAGTCTTAACTTCGCTCTAACTTCACTTGGGAAGTGTCATCCAGCCACACTGACAGTAACTCACAGGTAATTGAAAAGTAACTGTAATCTGATCACAGCACTGTAAACCTTAAAGGGGGCATGACATCAAATCACTTTTCTGGGATTTTGGGGGTATAATCTAGGGCTGGGCGATATGGAGCAAATATCATACCATGATATATTTTTTTTAGATGACAATATACGATATATCGCGGTATTTTTATCCTAATTTGTCTGAATGTTTCATTTCATATCAAGCACCTGTTTTTTAGTATCTAAACGAGAGCCCAACCAATGTGGGATTTTTGGGGCAGATGCCGATACTGATATTGGCGTCTGAAAAACAGAAAAAAAAAACGACACGGAAAAAAAAAAACATATCCAAAATAAGCTGATATCCGATACTGGCTGATATCAGCTAGCATCCAACATGGACCAGTATAAAATAAGAACATACAGACTGTAGATGGCAATTTAGCAGCTTTTAAAACATCTAAACACAGAATTACTACTACAAGCTGGAGCCTTAATGTAGGGTTCCACAGTTAAGGGAAGTAAATTTAAGACTTTTAAGACTTTTTTAATGCCATTTGAAATTAAATTTAAGACCAACTTCACAATTAACACAGACTGGCGGGGCGGGGGACACTACATCATTTACACAGGGTTAGAAACAATTTGACCCAAAATTATATTAATATAAAACGTGACTTTTTGACCCAGTGAAAAACTTTCATTTGGAAATTTCAAATAACTATTCTGTGCATTCATGAAGTGTTTTGTCGCAATCTAGCATCATAAAACACATATAATCATATGTTTACTCTTTTCATGTCTGTCTTGTCAGAACCGCGTGCAAACGAGTGATTAATGTCAGCGTCTGGGAGCGTTGCACAGAATAAGTCTTCAGCTCCCTTTTAAGTGTTTTCACAGAATAATGAATAAGAATGATGGTGTTCAGAGACAACAGTACCCTGCTTTACAGACATGAAAACGGGCGGGCTGAGAAGGTGAGAAGGATACAGCCCGTCAGGAGGGGTCCAGCGGCAGCCCCGATTTTTTTTTTTTTTTTTTAAAACTCTGCACCCATCCATCTCACCAAATCTATGTCGCGACAAATACAACCAAAACGTTGCAAATTCCTCTGTTTATCTCATAAAGTGGCAACTTATAAACCTGCATGCTGTCTTATATTAGATCAAGGACGGGGCACAACTAAATTTTGTTTATCTCTTTTACCTCACAAAGAAGCAACTTACATGTGCTAAAATCTAACGCAAACGCTAAATCTACGCATATAAAGCCAGATTGCTCTCCTTATTGCCCCTAACACTGTTTCTTAGGATGTTTAAAAATGTAGTATTATTTTGCTTTGTAAAAAGTCACAGCTCACCGTTGCGTCTCAGTTCTGTCTGCTGCTGCAGCTGTGAGCATGCGGGAAATGAGGAGGGGAGGGGTGGAGGATCACGTGGTCTCGCAGGGGGGGGTGGAGCAGCCGGCTGTGCTCAGCAGAGAGGGAGAGAGGAGCAGAGCACAATCACCGCACGCAGAACTTCCAGACTTCCGTTTCTTGTCGGAGTTTGTCAGTGCACCGGTCATTACCAGAAAATAAAACCAAAACATCTGCACAGCTAATACCATAAACGATATGTGAATATCATATCTCTCTCATGTAAATATCATATCTACCTCGTCATACCGGTATATCGCCCAGCCCTAATAATCTGATCTATTGTGCACTATAGGCCATGTGAATGTCCAGAGTGAGAATCAAAGTTCCTGTTTATGGTCTGTCAGCTTTGTCTCTCTGCTCAAAACAGTTGAATCAGACAGCAGGCTATCATTCTACGTAGTTCTATCATTCTACGTAATTTAATTGCTCCAATTAGAGCACACTATCAAGTAAACAGCCTCCCCCTCCTCTCTCCTAACGGTCTATGCACCGTCTCCCCCCCCCCCCGTCTATTCAATTCGAGTGGGTTAGCATTCCAGGTTAGCATAGCCAGCTTGATACGTGCCTAACTTTGTGCGGCTGAAAACACACAAGCATCTGAAAGCGTCTCCTTTCTTGGCAGTCCCCAGTTGTTCCACTGGAAACGGGGAGGTACAGACCCGATTTTCAGATGTTTGTGTGTTTTAAGACGCACAATGTTAAGCACGTCAGTAAACGCTAGCTGGCTAATGCTAGCATGCTGTGAAGTGCCGGTGTTGTGCCCCACCGGCGACAAACAAACGTGTGTTTTATTATAAAGTTCGGTCCTTCACCGCGGCGAATCGATCGCTTTGATCCACTTCTTCCTTAGTATCACTTCGGTCTAGAATGAAAACTTGAGTATGTTTGGAGTTTATCCGATTTAAACAGTATAACAGAGAAGGAACGGCTGTTGTTAAAATGGCCCGGAAGAGGAAGTGCCCAAATACCGGGAACTTCCGGTAAGCATGATAATCCCCTATAGGACTTTTTTTTTTCTTTTTAGAACATGGAGCTATTTGGAACAGACTGGGAGATGTTCGATGCTGTGCAAGAACCATGGGAGTTCAAGTACCAGAAATTGACTGTCCTCTGGATCCATATATTATGGCAACTGTACAGTCGATGATAAATCCGTTGGCATCATTGGACTCGTCGCAGAGACATTTACATAACGCTTCAGGGCATTAAAAGTCTTGAAGCAGCACAAGAAATAACTGAGATGTAACAAGACCTTGTAAAAGATTAAATGGTGAAAAAACAAACAAAAAAAAACATTTACAGGCACTTTTTTTTTTAAGGCATTGCTCCGACATCTTTTCAGTTTAGCATGAGACAGATGTCCCAAACATTTTTATTGAAAAAACATTTCAAAAATTTACTTTCAAATTTCCATTATGAATATTCCATATTCGCACAAACTTTGTGAAAAACAAATACTACTGCTGGTACCCTGAAGAGTAGCATGGAGGTAACACTAACTTTGGCATAAACCATTATCATCAGACATGTAATGGTTCTGTAACAGTGAAAACAAAATTTGATTGAAATTAGGGATCGGCGAGAGACAAGTTTCATGGCCGAAACCACAGGAGCCGCCATGTCTGCTAGTTTCTGCCAGGGCTTCCAGTTACCATGGTTACAGGATGTTTTGCACTGAGGACATATGCAAATCAACAACACACATAGAAAGAGCTCCCGAACTCAATGACCGAAAAGTGGATATTGTAAACCCAAAAAGCGTCTTGGACATTTTGTGCCGTACGTTGCTGCAGCAGCTTGTGAAAACAATTGACCTTTCGCTAAGTCCTTCCCCCCATGGTTACAGTTGCAAGTCTGGCAAACTTTCCGTTTTAAGCTAATTTTTACGTACATCAACATGGATTGCTCATGATTTCAGTGAACATATTCTGAAGGAAATTGTGTTAAATTTCTGAAGTAATAGTTGGGAAATATCAGAGGGGCTAGACAGAGAGGACTGCAGGATGCATCTGAGGAATTCATCATTTGTCGACGGAGTAATGTTGATGAAGAGGATGTTAAAATAGAAGCGAAGGCTCAGCGTTCCTACAGAAAGACTCAGAAACTCCACGTCTGATGATTAATGTCCAGAACAAACGTATAAAGGAACAACAACAACGTTCTTGCATCGCAGAGAAGTTAACAGGCAGCTAAGCTAACTGTCATGTATGACTCCAGCAAGTTTCAGGTATCTGACGTGTTTTAGCCCGTTGCTGGATGTTTTCCCTTGACCAGGATGTTGTTCCCACATTGTGGGTTTGATCAATACATTTAATTTGATCAGAATAGCAGATACTGGATCTGATCGGGACAGCAGCTACTGGACTGAGAAATTGGCAGAGGACCGTGTTATATTTGTCTGTGATTGGCAACCAATGTGACTTACTAGTGTTTATCAGGTGTATTTGTTTAGCCCATAGCGACACACAGCTACCTTACTCCATGTTAAAACAGTAGCTTTTACTTAATATTATGCCGCTGTCTTGTAGCTGACTACTGTGCTAGGTGGCGTTAGCGTCTTACCTCGGACTAAACAGTTTGTGCAGCTCCGTGTTCAGCCTCATGCAGCTGCAAGTGAGGACTTCCACGCTGTTTAATCAATCTTTCACACTATTTAATACATATTCCACGCAGTTCAGTCCATATTCCACGCCATATAGTCCATATTCCACACTGTTTAAACCATATTCCACATCTCTCTGCTTGTGTTTTTTGGTTTTGAGAAGGCAAAAAATACATCACCCAAATGTTCTAGATATCTGTCAACAGACTTGAAAATCCTGTCTATGCCCCATCTATCGAAGTAAAGTTTGCCAGAAACTCATTTCCTTAGTTACGTTTGCTAACGTATGATTGGTCAGCATCAGTTTTAGGGTGGGGCTGGCGAAGGGTCAATTAAATATGAACCTTGGAAACTGAGCGAAACTCACCATAGGACGGCAGCCACGCAGCTACATGACCGAGCACCGGGCGCAGCCCGCTGTCTCAAACTCTCCATTCTCCTTAACTAAAAACAAACAAAAAACTATCCACTGTAACCACCACTCAAGCCTTCTGACAGGAATCATCCAGACACTGGCTCAATGTTGGACATTTTGTCTTCGAGGACACTAAACTGCCGTGTGTGAGTCGCTATCAACTCACAGCCGACTGTGTCACCACGTAAGTCTATGGCGTTCCTGTTTATCACCATAGGACTCAACAAAGTACAAAAATATATTGCTAGTTGTAACATCAGGTCATTTCATCATATTATCCTCCCAGTTCAGTGTCGTAGCAGGTGAGGAAGTAATAAAACATGTTCTTTTATAAGAAATTAATGATAATGTTACCATTTTAGAGACATCACTTTTCAGTGTAAATGAATGCAGATATTATCGACCAGAAGTGCTTGGCAGAAATTGATTGACTGCGGAAGTGAAGCGGAAATGTCTGTGAAACTTGTCTACAGGTGCTGGTCAACGAATTGGAATAATTTGAAATAGTGCAATCATTAAATTCTTCGAATGCATTTTTTGTGCAGAAAGCAAATCAGGTGTTCACCGCACCTGTCCTACTCGTTAGACTAATTACAGAACTCGTTACCTGTAAAAAATTTGCTCAGCTGAGCTTTCCAAAAGGCCCATTTAGGCCATTTAACTGTGACACTGTTGTTTTATTGAATTAGAATAATGGAGAAACCGTTTCATTGAATCAGAATAATTTTTATTATAATTAGAATCATCACTTTCTCAGTATTTTGTGGCTGCCCCTTGGCTCGTATGACTGCCTGAAGTCTCCGCGGCATCGATTTGACCAGCTTGTCGCAAGTTTCCGCACTCACAGCTTCCCAGGCAGTGGCAATGTTCTGCTTCAGCTGGTCCAGCGTAGTAGGCTTTCTGTCGCGAATTTTCCGCTTGACGATGGCCCAAAGGTTTTCTATGACATTGAGGTCAGGCGAGTTGGCCGGCCATGCCAAAACTTCAAGCTGTTTTGTAGTGAACCAATCTTTGGTCGACTTTGCCGCATGAGCCGGTGCAAGATCCTGTTGAAATATGAAGTCTTCTTCGCCGAACTGTTCCTCAACAGTCGGAGTCAGGAACGTTTCCAGAACATCTTGATATACGGCAGCATTGACAGTCTTCTTGAGGAAGCAGAGTTTCCCTACACCTCGAGCGGACATGCATCCCCAGACCATAACGCTCTGGGGAAACTTGATGGATCTTTTCACGCACTCGTGGTTGTAGGTTTCGCCACCACGACGCCAGACACGAGGACCTTGGTCACCGAAGGAGATGCAGAAGCGTGATTCGTCACTGAAGACCACTTTCTGCCAGTCTTCAGCAGTCCACTCGCCGTGTTCTTTGGCCCACTTCAGCCGTTTCTCCATTTGTTTCTTGTTCAGCATTTATAAGCTGTGAGTGCGGAAACTTGCAACAAGCTGGTCAAATGGATGCCGCGGAGACTTCAGGCAGTCATACGAGCCAAGGGGGCAGCCACAAAATACTGAGAAAGTGATGATTCTAATTATAATAAAAATTATTCTGATTCAATGTAACGGTTTCTCCATTATTCTAATTCAATAAAACAACAGTGTCACAGTTAAATGGCCTAAATGGGCCTTTTGGAAAGCTCAGCTGAGCAAATTTTTTACAGGTAACGAGTTCTGTGATTAGTCTAACGAGTAGGACAGGTGCGGTGAACACCTGATTTGCTTTCTGCACAAAAAATGCATTCGAAGAATTTAATGATTGCACTATTTCAAATTATTCCAATTCGTTGACCAGCACCTGTATACCAAATTTGTCTATACTGATATTTTTTGTCCCCTAAAAGAAAATTAAATGGTTGTACAGTTTGCATTAATATCTCAAATGCAAGGGCAATATTAAATATACGTAAATCTTGAACTGAAGTACTGTAAAGAAATACTTTTGAAACAATAATAAATTACATTAATGAGTAAATTAAACAGAATTAAGATTAAAAACTTCTTTCAGTTATCAAATAACTTAAGTAAAGGTTAAGATTATTTAAATTTATTCAGTGGAAAATGTTCAAACATAAAATGTGATAGTAAAATTAAAGATTTTACAAAATTCAATGTGCAACAACCTGCATTAAAGAACTGCAAAATAACACATCATCATCATCATCATCATCAGCAGCGTCACCTCCTCCTCTCATATGCTACCCCCCCCTTATCACAAAAAATTAAAATTCTCACCTTTCTCCCTTCCCTTCTTTTTCTCTACTCTCAATATTAAAAATAATTTATTTTTCTTTCCAAAAACGACCCCTTTATTTCTCCCCCCGAGCCCCCGGCGGGGGCACCACCACTTTTTTTCGCATGCGAGAAGCAATTCTTTTATTGGAGGGGGGGGACCCACCACATAACTCCCCCCAAAAAGAAAAAAAAATTTTTTTTTTTTTACAAATTAAAACACCTTTCATGCTGGGAGCTCCACCTCAAAAATTTTTCCAAACCAGTCATTAGATTGAAGATCTGTATACATAGCTTGGGGTAGTAATAAATTGGAGTAATAAGTAATTGGTAATCTAACTTAGTTACTTTGAAACTTAAGTTATCAGCAAAGTAACTGATTACTGTTTAAAAAATTAATTAGTCCTTTGGAGAACCTGTGACTCTGACATCATCTGACAAAAGCCAGACAAATGGCACAAAGTGAGATTTTGTGCTGAATAAGGAGAAACCACTCGTAATGTGTTGAGCTATTCAAAATATTCTTGTTTGATTCATTCATTGCAAACACCTGCTAATTTGTACGTTTTGCCAAAAGCCTTATTTGCAGTGGGGTTTAATGATTTTTATTTTTTGGGGGGGGTTAAAGATTCTAATTGCAACTGTGTGTCTCAGTGATGTCATAAAGCGTAGTCATGGCGATGACATGAAAGAGAATCACAGTGATGGTGCAAATCAAAGGAATGTGTGAGATCATGTGATTGTCCTTTAATCCCCCATCACCATGACAACCGTTTTATGACATCATTGGGACATGAAGGAACTCAGTTTAAGGCCTACAGGCATAAACAGACTTCATTCTCTCAAAGTCTATATTCGCGATAGCATCGACCCTGTGAGTTTAATTGTGAAAGTATATTAATTTAAATTTTTGTACATTTTAGCAGCACCATTGGATACAACACTGAACACATTGTTTCTATATTTGTTTTGCATGAAAAGCGCTTTATAAACAAAGTTTGATTAATTGATTGGCAGCATTGTATTGCATGTTGGATTGGTTTTCAGGGCAAAGACCCCACAGAACTCTATTTTAACACTAATATTTTACAAATATCTAAACAAACTAGTAAGAACTACTCTGAAAAAATGGACTCTACAAGGAAAAGCTCCAGAAAAGCTTTTCAAATTGAAAATGAAGTCATTCCTTGCCAAAATGAAGCCCTTTCATTAAGAAGAGCAAATGACATTCTGTCTAAACACATTGAGGTCCTCAATCATAAACCAAACTACCGTAAAATAGACAGAGAAGCAATGAAATTGGAAATTACGCAGCTAAAAGAAAAGTTGTGTAGAGAGAAAGAAATTTCAAAGCAGCTGGATATGGAACTTGATAAGCAAGCTCAGGAAAAAGAGACATTTCTGCTGAGACTCAGAGAACTTATTGATGACTGCAGCGAGGTGGAAAACACGACGCCTGAGAAAAACTATGAATCTTCAGAGGAAGAAATTAAACCCCTGGAAAAGGAATTTGAAATGGTGAGAAAATTAATGCTCAAGAAAGACCAGAAGCTCCAACATGCTCTGAAAATGCAGGATCACATGAAGAAAGGGATTCTGTTCTTCAGACAGGAAAATGAATTCATTACAGAGAAGAATAAGGTTTTGGAGCAACAGGTCCAGGAAGCTACACTTTGTAATGAACAGAATGCTTCACAACGGGAAGTCCAGCTGCTCAAAGTCGAGCTGAAACACTGTAAGGACAAGTACGTTATGATGGAGGCAGAAAACAAGTCTGTGCAGCAGCGTAACGAGGAGCTACAAAGAGACCTTCTTGAAAAAGATGTTAACCTTAAAGTGAAATCTCTGAAACTCCATCAAGTCAGGAACAAGCTTAAATATGTTAAGAATGACTTGAAGTTTTCCAAACAGCAAATTACATGTATCACAGAAAGGAACAAGGTCTTAGAGGGTGAAGTCCAAAAGCTTACTGGGGAGTTTCGTAACGGACAGAAAGCCACGAGACCCAGAGATGAGTCTTTGCAGCTGCTAGAAGCAGAGCTACAAGACTGGAAGGACAAGTATATTAAAACAGAAGCAGAAAACAAGTCTTTGGAACAGCATAACAAGGAACTAAAAACAGAACTTTGTAAAACTTATGAAGACTTTCAAGAGAAATGTCTGGTTCTGGAAAATGTCATGAAAAAACTCACACAAGTTGAGAATGAGGTTGAGATTTTCAGACAGGAAAATACATCAATTAAAGAAAAGTTGCAGGAAGAATCACAAAAATGTGACACCCTGTCTAAAGAACAGAATGCCCTGAAACACGCAAATTGGTCTTTGCAGAAGGAAGCACATCTGGTGAAAGTAGAGCTACATGCCTGTAAATTCAAGTATGGTGAGCTTGTGAGAAGAGTTCGAGACTTTGGAAAGGATTTCCCATCTAGAAAAAGAAAATCTTAAAGATAAATGTATGCATCTTGAATATGTCATGGAAAATCTCAAAAAACTTGAGAATGACGTTGAGGTTTTCAGACAGGAAAATACATCGATTAAAGAAAAGAACAAATTGTTGCAAGAAGAATTACAAAAGTGTGACAAGCTGCTTAAAGAACAGAATGCCTTAAAACGTGCAAATTGGTCTTTGCAGAAGGAAGCACATCTGGTGAAAGAAGAGCTAAAAGACTGGAAAGGCAAGTATGATGAGGCATGGTGGAGAACATTCGAGACTTTGGAAAGGAATAACAATTTAGACAAAAGAAAATCATAAACTAGCGATTGCAGAGAAAACTCTACAGTTCCAACGTCTACTGAAACACCTCAAAGGTGCTGAGGAAACCGTTAAGGTTTTGAAACAGGAAAATACATCGATTAAAGAAAATAACAAGGACTTGGAGGAACAAGTCAGAAATCTGAACGAGCAGCTTAATGATGAACAAAATCAGAGACTCAGAGCTGAATCTTTGCAGCTGAACGTCCAACTGCTACAAGCTGAGCTGAAAGACTGGAAGGACGATTATATTCAGATGGAGGCAGAAAACAAGGCTTTGGAACAGCGTAACGAGGAACTAAAAACAGAACTTTGTAGAACTAATGAAAACTTTCAAGAGAAATCTCTGGTTCTGGAAAATGTCGTGAAAAAACTCACACAACTTGAGAATGACGCTGAGGTTTTCAGACAGGAAAATACATCGATTAAAGAAAAGAACAATTTGTTGCAAGAAGAATCACAAAAATGTGACAAGCTGTTTAAAGAACAGAATGCCTTGAAACGCGCAAATTGGTCTTTGCAGAAGGAAGCACATCTGGTGAAAGAAGAGCTAAAAGACTGTAAAGGCAAGTATGATGAGATGGTGGAGAAATTCGAGACTTTGGAAAGGATTAACAATCTAGAAAAAGATAATCATAAACTAGAGGTTGTAGAGAAATCTCTACAAGTCCAACGTCTACTGAAACACCTCAAAGGTGCTGAGGAAAACGTTGAGGTTTTCAGACAGGAAAATACGTCGCTTAAAGAAAAGAACAAATTGTTGCAGGAAGAATCACAAAAGTGTGACAAGCTGTTTAAAGAACAGAATGCCTTGAAACGCGCAAATTGGTCTTTGCAGAAGGAAGCACATCTGGTGAAAGAAGAGCTACAAGTCCATAAATTCAAGTATGGTGAGCTTGTGGAAGAATTCGAGACTTTGGAAAGGAATTACCATCTAGAAAAAGAAAATCTTAAAGATAAATGTATGCATCTTGAATATGTCATGGAAAATCTCAAACAACTTGAGAATGACGTTGAGGTTTTAAGACAGGAAAATACATCGATTAAAGTAAAGAACAAGGACTTGGAGGAACAAGTCAGAAAGCTCAACGAGCAGCTTAATGATGAACAAAATCAGCTCAGAAATGAATCTAAGCAGCTAGAAGCAGAGCTACAAGACTGGAAAGACAGGTATTGTGAGATCAAGGCAGAAAAGGAGTGTTTGAAAAATATTCACTATCTAGACACAGAACTTCTTAAAAGCTTTCAAGACAGATCTCTATGTCCAACATGTAAAGATAAACCTCAGTGATGCTGAGAGTGACGTCAAAGTTTTCAAACATTAAAATGAATCTATAGGGGATTATCACGCTTACCGGAACTTCCCGGATTTGGACACTTACTCTTCCGGGCCATGTTAACATCAGCCGTTCCTGCTCTGTTATACTGTTTAAATCGGATAAACTCCAAACATACTCAAGATTTCATTCTATACTGAAGTGATACTGGATCAAAAGCTGGATCAAAGCGATCGATTCGCCGCGGTGAAGGGCCGAACTTTATAATAAAACGACACACGTTTGTTTGTGGCCGGCAGACTGCGCAGTCGTGTTAGCAGGTTAGCATTAGCCAGCTCGATGACGTGCCTAACTTTGTGCGGCTGAAAACACACAAGCATCTGAAAGCGTCTCCTTTCTTGGCAGTCCCCAGTTGTTCCACTGGAAACGGGGAGGTACAGACCTGATTTTCAGATGTTTGTGTGTTTTAAGACGCACAATGTTAAGCACGTCAGTAAACGCTAGCTGGCTAATGCTAGCATGCGGTGAAGTGCCGGTGTTGTGCCCCACCGGCGACAAACAAACGTGTGTTTTATTATAAAGTTCGGCCCTTCACCGCGGCGAATCGATCACTTTGATCCACTTCTTCTTTAGTATCATTTCAGTCTAGAATGAAAACTTGAGTATGTTTGGAGTTTATCCGATTTAAACAGTATAACAGAGCAGGAACGGCTGTCGTTAACATGGCCCGTAAGAGGAAGTGCCAAAATCTGGGAACTTCTGGTAAGCGTGATAATCCCCTATTGAATAAAAGAACAAGGACTTGGAGGAACAATTTGAAAAGTTTAACAAGCAGCTTCATGATAAACTAAATTAGAAACCCAGAAATGAGTCTTTGCAGCTGCTAGAAGCAGAGCTAAAAGACTGGGAAGAAGAGTGTAGTGACATCAAGGAAGAAAACAAGACTTTGAAAAGACATCACTATCTAGAAATGGAAATTCTTAAAGTAAACCTTCAAACCAAAGATGGCATTGTCCAAAACAGAACAGAAAATCTCAAACAACTTGAGAAAACCGTTGAGGTTTTCCGGCAGGAAAAATACATAGATTAAAGAAAAAACAAAGGACTTGGAGGAACAAGTCAGAAAGCTCAACGAGCAGCTTCATGATGAACAAAATCAGGGACTCAGAATTGAATCTTTGCAGCTAGAAGCAGAGCTACAAGACTGGAAAGACAGGTATTGTGAGATCAAGGCAGGAAACTAGTGTTTGAAAAAGATTCACTATCTAGACACAGAACTTCTTAAAAGCTTTCAAGACAGATCTCTCAATGTCCCAAGAAAAATCTCAGTGATGCTGAGAGTGACATCAAGGTTTTTAAACAGGAAAATAAATACATTGAAGAAAAGAACAAGGACTTGGAGGAACAATTTGAAAAGTTTAACGAGCAGCTTTGTGATAAACGAAATTAGAAACCCAGAAATGAGTCTTTGCAGCTGCTAGAAGCAGAGCTAAAAGACTGGAAAGAAGAGTGTAGTGAGGTCAAGGAAGAAAATGAGACTTGGGAAAGGCATCACTATATGGAAACAAAATTCTTCAACTAAACCTTCGGGACATATCTCTTCCTCTTGGACATGTAATCGAAAATCTCAATGATGTTGAGAATGCTGTTGAGGTTTGCAAACAGGAAAATATATTGATTAAAGAAAAGAACGAGGACTTGGAAGAACAAGTCAGACAGCTGAACGAGCAGCTTCCTGATGAACAAAATCAGGGACTCAGAATTCAATCTTTGCAGCAGAAAGTCCAGCTGCTAGAAGCAGAGCTAAAAGACCGTAAAGAAGAGTATAGTAACATCAAGGAAGAAAGCAAGACTTTGATAAGACATCACAATCTAGACATGGAAATTCTTAAAGTAAACCTTCAAACCAAAGATGGCATTGTCCAAAATGTGATGGAAAATCTCAAACAAGTTGAGAAAACCGTTGAGATTTTCCAACAGGAAAATACATCGATTAAAGAAAAAAACAAGGACTTGGAGAAACAAGTCAGAAAGCTTAACCAAGTGTTAGGTTCTCCACCACTGCTCTACACAGTTATGCTCAGGATATGTCAGCCCATTTCCACTGAAATTATTGGGTCTCATTCATGAAACGTTCGTAAATTTACGAACAGATTTACCCGTAAAGGCCTTCTCCACTAAAAACTTACTCTGGATTCACGAACACGTGAAATTGTGTTCGGAAAACTCAGATTTGATAGTAAACACGTGTAGATCGTGAATGCCAAATGATTGTAAATTGAAAGCGCGCCCCGGTAATCAGTTGTTTGCATAAATCTCCGTCCATGAATCTGCAATGAGCTCCATAAAACGAGGTTCAGATTGACGCCTCCGGCTTACCTGTGAGTCACAAAGCAGAGATAGAGAGACAGAGAGAAGGACTTCCCTGAAGCAGAGATAGAGATTATTTTTAGTGGAGTTAAAAAAAAAAAAAAAAAAAAGACAAAACAAACAAAAAAATTAAAAAATTATTTTTATCAATTCAACAATTAGCAGTGGTGTAACAGGAACAGGCAAATTAAAAGCCTGGAAGGAATAACAGACACAGTTAATGCGGTTTCTGCTGTCCCCATGCCCGAGGTTAAAAGAAACGTATTAGACCCTGTCCCCACGAAGTCAAAACGAACACGAAATGCTCATATTTTCCAGACCGTTTGTCTTAAAGACGCAGACATAAAATAAATGTGATCGACCACATGAATGCATGGAAACGCTGCAAAATATATGCCAGGCCTGTAAGTGGCGCTGTGGTGCTAAAGCAAAAATAGGCAAAAACAGGCGATGAAGTACTGGGCACGCGCAGAAATATCTATACAACGTTAAACAACCAAATGCTCCAATCTACGGTCGCGATCCGCCAGAAACTCCCAAAAAGAAGCTTGGACAACCAAACCGAAAAGATGGCAGCAAGTACGAATGGGCAAACAGGTACGAGCAGCAAACATTCAACGACGCGCCATTGTTGTTGTGATACTGAGTGTAGCGCATGCGTGTTAGAGGCGAAGCTATGACGACGCATGCGTGTCAGAAAAAAAATGCGGTCAGAGCTTAAAGATGGAACCACGAAAACGGCGTTTCAAAATCTTCCCCTTCTGAAGGCTTAATAAAAAAAAGATCGTTGACAGACCCTCAAAATGCCAGCTTCGTATGGATGAGAGGCTGGTTTGGTAAAAATTTGTGGATTTAGGCCAGAGTTTGACTTCGTGTGGACGGGGCCTTGGTGTACACAGAAAAAATTTGTTAGACGAGCGCACAGCAGGAATTATTAGAGCGCTTTGCCAGAATCATCCGACTAAATGTTGAAGCCTATATCTCTGATCGTTTGTCTTGTCTCGGATATGCCTCATCAGGGTGCGATTTGTGGAAATAGAGAAATAAATAAATACAGAAGTGGGGGGTGATTTAAATTAACACTTTTTATCAGAAAAATCACCACATCACCTTTTTTACACAGACATTTTGTTCCGTATTTGCTTTCTTTTTCGGAGAAAGAGTGCTCTAATAATTCCTGCTATGCGCTCGTCTAACAGCTTTTTTCTGTGTGCACGAATACGTTTCTTTTTACCTCGGGCATGGGGACAGCAGAGACCGCAGTAACTGTGTCTGTTATTCCTTCCAAGCTTTTCTTTTTCCTGTTACACCACTGCTAATTGTTGAATTGATAAAAATATATATTTTTTGAAAACTCAACTTCACTCAAAGTAATCTTCTCTCTCTCTCTCTCTCTGCTTTGTGACTGACAGGTAAGCCGGAGGCGTCAATCTGAACCTCCTGTTATGGAGCTCATTGCAGATTCATGGGCGGAGATTTATGCAAACAACTGATTACCGGGGTCGTGCTGTCAATTTACGATCGTTTGTCATTCATGATCCTACACACGTACATATGATCAAATCTGAGTTTGCCGATCGTGTTCCTGAGTCCGGAGTAAGTTTTTAGTGGAGTAGGCCTTTACGAGTAAATCTGTTTGTAAATTTACTGATGTTTCATGAATGAGACCCAATGTGTTCATCAGCAGCAGCATCTGTGACATGGTGACATTTCTGGCTTTTTATTGCCCAGTAGGAGGATGGTTTGTATACTGGTCACATGGACTGGTCAGCATGCTGTCATGCAGCTCATGGGTGGAAGAAACTCCAGTGGTGAGTAACTGGGAGAGTCTGACTGGAACTGGGCCGTCAGATCATTGAGTTCATTGACTAAATATTAGGTTTCTGTTCCACGTAAGCAGAGCAGGTTTAAAACAACACATTTCATGTACACGACGACTTCACCTGAACAGCTCCACCAGCTCAACGTTGAAGGGCTCACCACCACCAAGTACACCATCCTCGAGCAATTAGCCAGCAGGAATGATGAGATTGTTATCACCCTGCAGTGATGTGTCCTTCACGAACGATTCGCTCAATATGAACTAATGTTTTATATGACTCGGGGGAAACGAGTCCTCTCAGACAGTGATTTGTTCATTCTCATGCAGTGCGCTCTCTCGCCACACGACAACAACAGGAAATAGAAATGATTAGTTCACGACTCACCCAACTGTGCGTCGGTCCTCAGGTATCGTTCTTTTGTGACAGCCAGGCTGCTCAGGCTGTGTGGGGAGCAGCAACACTTTAGATCGTTCATAATTTTTCATACAGATTGGTACGGATCTTTCTTTCATTTGTCACGTGAGAGCTGCACTACAATTATGTGGCTGTGGATGAAGAGACCAATAAAGGAATGATGTCTGATATCTTCTGTTCATTCATTTGTCCACGACATCTGACATAAATACTTCAATCATGAAATCACAAATGATTAGTGGGCTTCAGCTCTTATAGATGTGTATAGTGTTAATGTAAAGTGTTTGTAAATGAATGTTTTTCTCAAATTACATCAACATATTGTGTTCTGTTATACTCTACCACAAATTAAAATATCATAATATATTATTCATTCATGAAATCATAATCAGTGGTCTTCGGTTCTTTTATATTTTTAATTTGAATCATATCATTTTAGTAATTTAATTTAATTTTAATCAACAGTGTTCAGTGGGAGGCTGCGTCAGGTTCGCTGTAGGACGGAGAGATACAGAAATACATTCCTGCCAGCAGCATCACAAAGAACAAGAATGACTGACTTTTTTGTTTATTTAAAAAAAAAAAAAGAGTGAGCTTTTACAATACTGAATTTCCCTTCTGGGGTGAATAAAGTATTTTTCATTTTCATTAATTTTCATTCATTCATTTAATTACGTTAAACTCCTGATTTTCAGCAGCTCCTGTACTTCATCCCTCTGCCTTATTGCTCACGTTGAAAACTTACTGCACACATCCTATCTGTGTTGCCTCATGTCGGCAGGAAAAGTAATCATTTAATAAGTTGGGGGTTTCTTTCAGTCTACCTACACTACAGTAATCTGCACATTCCCCATATCTGCTGCTGCTGGCATCGGATGGAAAGACAGCCCTAATGAGACAACCTGTATAAATAAAGGTGGCAGAAACGCAACATGTCCTCACTGATGTTAACACGGGACTGATGTTAACTTCAGAGCCTCTGATCAGTGCATTTCACATAGAATAGAACAAATTTGCACTTCGTCACACTGGCAGGCTTCAGCGCCAGAGGGGGAGGTTCACTTGGTTACAGTCGCGGGACATGTCGGTTAAATATAATAATAATAATAACAATAATAATAATAATATATTTTGGACATGATGAATGTTCATGTAAACATTTTATGAAACGAGAGTAGAAGATCCGAGTCAGCAAAAAGAATCAGTCTTCCCATCACTACTGCAGGAGACCCATGCGGGAAACAGGAACATCCTACAAGAGTAACTAAGTGCAGTTACAATGACTAACATACATCCAATCCATACAGCAAGTCTCATGCGGAAGTTAGTTAAATACCGCCAACAGTAACTATCTGCAACTTGCAAACAGATGCGTATGGTGTAGTCGGGTGGTTAGGGTTACGAGAAGGGTCAGGGGTAGGCTTAGATTTTAGTAAGTTACATCCGACTGGGACTTCCAGCGTGGATTGGATATGTGGCGACGTACTTTGACTGCAGTTGGGTCCCTCTCACATCATAAGGCAGGGTTTCCCAACCCTGGTCCTCAGGGACCCCTGCCCTGCATGTATTCCAGGTTTCCAACTCCACCACACCTGATTCAGCTCAATCAACTGCTCATCAACTTCTTTGCAAGCTGTTAACGAGCCATTCATCTGAGTCAGGTGTGTTGATGTAGGAATATCTGGAAAACCAGCAGGGGTGGGGTCCCTAAGGACCAGGGTTGGGAAACCCTGTCCTAAGGGTTCCTGGATACACGCTGGCCGGATACACTATCAATTTTTTTTTTTTTTCACTTTTCATTTCACCTTTATTTATACAGGTTCTCTCATCGGGATCCAAGATCTCATTTGCAAGTAGGGCTGGGGGTAAACGATTATTTTTAAAATGACCAGGTGTGCACACCATTTTCTGGTTCTCACTGAACCAACAGTGGAACTTGGTTCTACTAAGTTATTCATATTTATCTAGAGGTATTTTGCACATAAGTATTTTTAGTGCTGCTCATACACACTACAGATGTCCGGAACATCTGTAGTGTAGGGGAGTGGATAGCCCAGTGGTAGCGTCGTGGGCTTGGGCGCGGAGGACCCGGGCTCAATCCCCCGACACAACCCCTGGGTGTACCACTGTGGACCCCTGAGCAAGGTCCTTAACCCCCCACCATCTCTGATACTCACAGTACAGAGATGGGTAAAATGCAGAGCCCTAATTTCCCCTCGGGGATCATACAAGTATAACAAAAAACAAAACAAAACAGGGTTTCTGTCCTGATTCCGAGTCATTTGATTCTGAGAATCGCCCGCTACAGAGTCCTGATCCGATACTTCTGTAACATAATAAAAAGAGATGAGAAAAGACAGACACAGGACAGAGTTTCTACTGTCCTGTATCAACACACAAATCTGATCCTGAATCCTAATTTTAAATCATAGCTCGAAGGTGGAACTGGGGAGTCAGGAGTTGTAACATTTTAAATAAACTGTTATACAGCAGATAATGTAATGTGTGCTTCGGTTTTACCCATTAAGTAATGGCAAACAAAGTTTAACTAACAGTCTTTTCAGTTTTTCTGTCACTCCGAGCTTGACGCGTCACATCACACAGCAGCAGCCCTGTCAAACGCACAGGTTCACGCGCTCCTATCTCTAACGTTAAACCAGAACATCTTCATGTTGCGTCTTTAAATATGAACGGTGTGTTACATATTATGCTGAGGTTATTGGCGTATGCTTTGATAAATGGATCAAACTGTCTAAAAGCGGCTCAGTTCAGCGCTACAGCCGCCTTCACTGTAGTTACCGTCTGGAATAACAGCTGCTGCTGCGATACATTTAAACTCCTGTACTGCCCGGAGTACAACACTGAGCTGCGTGCAGGACTCTGGCGGTTCATATGAGGCAGAATTAAACCAACCACTGCTCATAAAACCGTAACTGACAGGAAAACCACACAGAGGAAGAAGAGGTGCGCCCGTGGGGGCATCTCTGTGGCCAGGAGGCATGACATTTTTCAAGCGTGCGTGAGGCGAGTGGGTGTGGCGACGCGTCGACAACCGGATTTGACATCGACAATTTTTTAAAGCCGAGTGGTCGACGTTATCAACACGACGCCACAGGCCTATTTGCAAGAGAGACCTGTTTTGATAAAAAAAAACAAAAAATGACAAAAACAGCAACAAAACAAGCACTTAACAAGCAATAAACACCATTGCCACATTCGTCTGCAAAGATATGGCCTGGTCAGCTGTAGGACATTCCTCAGACGGCGCAGAGATAGAATGGATCTCAACCAAAGACTGTAAATAAAATGGACATAGTATCTGGTTATGTCTGAATAGAGGAAAGTGAAGCCAGTTGGGCGTTTCCCACAGTCACCATCTTGCTGTGTCACGTGTGTCGTCACTTCCGGAAAATACTAAAATGGGCAAAGACAGGGCCGCTCCGAGCCGCATGGCAAATGATTGACAGCCAAGCTAATGCTAACCGAGCTAATCCGAAGTGAACAGGAACAAACAGAGGTAGACGGTCTAAATGTAAGCCACATTTAGACTTGCAGTTAACCAGCTAAAATCCACCATTATGCAACTCTGCTACAGGCTGAGGCCTTCCAGGGAACAAGTTGGGAGCTAACGATTGGTCTCAATGGCTAGAAGTGGCACCTGGTCTGCCGTCTGTCTATCAAAAGGACACGCCCCTAATTATGTGTAATTTCAATTTGACCTATTAAACCTAAAATGATTTTTTGAACCAGGCTGTAAACATGTTTATTTCAGCTGTAAACATGTTTATTTCTGCTGTGAAGTTGGCTTTTTTAACATGGGAGTCTGTGGGGATTGGCTCTGTTTTGCAGCCAGCCCCTAGTGGATAAAGAAAGAATTACAATTTTTGGGCAACAAGAAAGTAGCTTCATTGTTCTCCAGCGGCGTTTGCCCCTTGGACATATCACAAGTGTTGATCTTCACAAACAACTCAGGGTAAAAAGTGAAAGAATGTTTTGCAAAGTAAAAATAAATCGTTTCTGTAGAATCAGTGATGCAATGATTACATTTGTTTGCTTCAACTCAAAATGAGGCTCAAACAACTCCCAAAGTGAAGGCGAGCCAGTCTGGGTTTCTTATTCCACCACATTTCTGCTCGTATATTTGGTCTGGATCAGTCTGAGGTCACATGAGCTGCTCCTGCTCCTCTCCGGTCTCCTCCAGACTCTGTTACAGTGGTGTTGTTGGCCCCCAGAGTAAACTATAGTTGCTGTTTCTGCATGCAGCTCTTAAATGGAAGCCCGTAACTTTGACTAAACAAGAGCCCTGCGCTCACATCGTCACTCATGCTGCCTCCCACCAGCTGCTGCCCCTCCAGGTCACGGGGTATCCCAGCTGCCCACAGACTTTCCTTCAAACACAAGCCTGGTTTTAATTACCATCTGACCCCACGCTGAACTCAGCATGTCTACATTCACACGTGGGGAAGACATCATTTGTCCTTAGAATTTCTCTGGATGTTCTCTCCATTTGAAGAGGATACAACCCAAACAGCAGACAGCGACTTTATGCCCCGAGGCCTCCACAAGCATCTCTTTTATGACCCCTGCATGTCTAAGGATCTGGAAAATAAGGCAGCTATAGAGGACTAAAGCTCAAAGGGAGCAGAAACTGTGAGCACTGGAGTAAAATGTGGCACGCAGGAGGTTTGTATGGACTCATTGTGTTGGAGTGCAGGGACCCGTCAGCACCTCAGAGGTCCTAAAGGGGAGCTGTCAGGGTCCCGTCCTGGGCGAGGTGCTGGGATGATCACAGATAAGACCAGCTGGAGATTAGATATGCAGTAAAACTACAAGTTCAAGGTGTTTCAGTCCGGATTACAGCGAGGACATGTCCAAACCAGCCAAGAGGACAACTGTTGACAACATTGTTTGCCATGTTTTATAAACCAAAATGTTCCTCATAATGATCTATGTAACAGAAACGGGCAGCTTGCATAAATGAGTAAATAGGAAGCACCAGCATTTATTCACATGCAAGATGTTCATGCGACTCCACTTAAATGAACTTGTCAGGTACAGGGGTTAGACAATGAAACTGAAACACCTA
The DNA here is from genome assembly GCA_023101725.1 of Atherinomorus stipes. Classification (NCBI taxonomy): domain Eukaryota; kingdom Metazoa; phylum Chordata; class Actinopteri; order Atheriniformes; family Atherinidae; genus Atherinomorus; species Atherinomorus stipes. The sequence continues at coordinate 118,601 of JALJCO010012076.1, read as the reverse complement.
CCATTTTAGTGTGGGAGGTTTCATGGCTGAATTGGACCAGCCTGGTGGCCAATCTTCATTTATCTTCAGCAGAATTAAATGTGCACCTCAGCTCTCCTGTTTCCACCAGAACTGTCCATAGGGAGCTCCACAGGGTGAATATACACGGTCGGGCTGGTTCGCAGGTAAAACGTCCCGTTTCAGAAGAAACAGGTCTTTGCTTTGAGCAGAGGGAGACGAGGTGCTGCTACCAACGTAGCAAAGTAGCATCAACAAGCTAGTAAAAGCTTAGAAATATATCCAGGGATCAAAATAGAGGAAAGACAGGTAGAGAAGCCGTCTGTGTGCTGTGGGGGTGTAGGGGGGGTTGAACTTGGGGGACACTAGGGGGAGCCTCGAGCTGAAGTTACTGAGTTCTGCTTTAAATCTCGGTCTGCCAGTAAAATGGCCACTAGGGCTGTAGCTCGGGGGGACTGTGAAGTGCCATGCAGGCGCACTGCTTTTGGACAAACTACTTTCGCAGTCAGTGGAGCTAAATATTGGAACAGTTTACCTCTCAACATAAGAAACTCAGAATCATATAACATATTCAAGTCACAACTGAAAGATTGGATGAAGGAAAACCAAACCTGTGACCATCAGTAAACTGTCCTCATAATGACACTATCTGTGCCGGTTGTTTTTATCTTTTCTTTACCTCTGTATGCGGGTACTTGTGTGTGTGCATGTGTGCGTATACGGCTTATGTACGTTTATGTATATGTTTGCATATGGACGTGTATTGTCTTTTTTTCTTTCTTTTCTTTGTCTGTTGTACTTTCATTCACCTGCCTATGGACTGCAGATGTAAATTAGCACCTGTGCTACAATCTGGCATATTTACGGTGTTGACGTGCATTAATATGCGCTGTCTCTATTAAATAAATAAATGGAAATGACCAACGTTCTGGCATCGCAGAGTAAGTTAACAGATTGTTTTATTTTGAGCTAACTGTCATGTATGACTCCAGCAAGTTTCAGGTATCTGACGTGTTTTAGCCTGTTGCTGGATGTTTCCCCCTTGACCAGGATGTTGCTCCCACATTGGGGTTTTGATCAATACATTGGATTTGATCGGAATAGCAGATACTGGATCTGATCGGGATAGCAGCTGGACTGAGAAAACTGGCAGAGGACCGTGTTATATTTGTCTCTGATTGGCAACCAACGTGACTTACTAGTGTTTATCTGGTGTATTTGTTTAGCCTCTAGCGACATACAGCTACCTTACTCCATGTTAAAACAGTAGCTTTTACTTAATATTATACCACTGTCTTGTAGCTAACTACTGTGCTAGGTGGCGTTAGCGTCTTACCTAAGAATAAACAGTTTGTCCAACTCCATGTTCAGCGTCATGCATCTGCGAGTGAGGTCTTCCACGCTGTTTAATCAATCTTTCACGCCATTTAAACCATATTCCACATCTCTCCGCTTGTGTCTTTTTTTGGTTTTGAGAAGGCAAAAAATACAATATCACCTAAATGTTCTGGATATCTGTCATCATACTTGAAAATCCTGTCTATGCCCCGTCTATGGAAGTGAAGTTTGCCAGAAACTCATTTCCTTAGTTACGGTTGCTAACCTATGATTGGTCAGCAACAGTTCTAGGGTGGGGCTGGCGAAGGTTCAATTAAACAAAGAAAGAAAAAAAGCTGCTTGGTGGTTTACTCCCGTCTTACTCCGGTGCCAGTGAAAACGCCCCCCCTACGGTGACAGAATACACAACACCGATGCAGCCAGACGAACAAGAGCGAGCAGTTCGTCTCCCCACATGCACCCCCTAGAGGTTTCGTACCTCTCATATTCTCATCTCAAACTCTCATATTGAGCATTCAGAAACAGTATTAGAGACCACCGCAGTGATCTCTAATACCTGATGTGTAGAATAAGCTGATCTTATTCTACACATCAGGCAGTTGTAAGAGCATGTAGAGGAAGGAAAAGAAACAGTATTTAACATTTAAACTTGTGGAATGCACGTTTAACTTTTGAAATAAAGGTTCAGATCGAGATGCTATTTTAACAAAGCGTTTCTGGATTAGAAAAATCTTGTATAGAGGAGTGGGTAAGTACTCCCCAAACTATGGGCTGGATCTACCAAGATAAAAAAAAAAAAAAAAAAAAAATAGAATTTGGCGCAAGGGGCTGAACCACTGTTTGTGGGGGATTTACAAAGAATGATCGTGCAAATGACAGCGGGTGCAAACGTGTTGGATACGCCACATGCAAAACCCTAAATGAGGGTTTTGCATGTGGCGAAATGTGAGAGACGACAGCGCAAAAGGAAATACCACCCACAGATGGAGATATTCGTGGAGGAGGGAGATGAAAATATAATTTAGAATAAGTATGATAAATATAAAAATTCAAATAATACAACATGTGTCTGTGCAGAGTCTCAGAAGTGGCCAGTTTATGAGGACATGGATCAGGAGTTACTGAACAAATGGAAGAGTCTGCAGCTCCGACATGGTCTCTATTACTCGCGAGGTGCGCACTCTTTGGCACAATGCCAACGACCTCGGAGGCTCACGCTGCCAGATGACTGTGACCTGGTCCAGCCGCTAAAATCCAAGTTAAAATAAGACGCTGGCAAAAAGGGGAAATAAAAAAGATATAACTAAAGATAGTTAAGTTCCACAGGGGCAGCAAACTTTCTGTTTCATTTATCCAGAATATTTTACACTCGTATTAAATGGTGATGTTTGCTGTGTTGACTTTTATTGAATTCAGCAGTGAGAACTAAAGGCGTTGCCCTCACTGCTCATGAAAAAGCATTTTTTATCTCAGAAGCTGACGCCATGTTTGAGCTGCCAGTTTGCACCTGCTTTTCAGATGTACTAAAATACATGCAAAAACCCATCAAGTCAATGCGTATCACGGTTGATAAATCACTTTGCGAGTGCTAAATTTACATATTTACATTTTTTCCCTCCCATCACACGCACAATTGTATGTAAATGCCCCATATTGCATATTCATTGGAGCAGAAGTGTAAAATGGATCAGAGACGCTATTTAGCACGTTTGAAAGACTGAACCCTTTTAGCACACTGTTAGTAGATCATTAACTGATCTACAAAAATGTACAAACTGATCATCAGTACATTTTTTTTGCGTGTGCAGTGAGATAGCTCACGTTTTTATACACGCAAACCTTTGATAGATCCGGTCCTATGTTACAGCATGTGAAATAAGGATACACAAGGCTGTAATTAAAAGGGAGAAGACACTTTGAACTAACAAGACAGCTAACTCTCCTTATAATACCAATGGATTTCTTGATCTTCCTAATAACATCAATCTGATCTATCCAATTCAAATTCTCATCAATGACAACTCCCAGGAATTTTGTAGAAGATACCTGGGGAAACTCAGCAGATTCAAATTTGATTTAAGTTAAATCTTTATCGTACAACTTTTTACCACAAAAGATAATAAAATTAGAATTTTTAATATTTAAAGTTATACCGTGTAACTTTTGGCCACTAGGAGCGCTAAACCTGCAACAGCGCCAACGTCTAACAGGCCTCACGGCAATGACGCAAATTTAAATCTCCTCTCCCGTGTTTGGATATTGAAACAAACGAGTCCATCAGATTCAAGAATTTCCTAAAGGATTTTTCACTATTGGAGGATCTGCCCCTGGCGCAGGTACGCGCCTCTAACTGTTTCCAATTACATGTTTACATAGCTGAAACATCACACACACAAACGCACAATGCAAAGATAAATGCGCAATCAAAACCGGCCACAAAACCAAGTTGTAGTTTTGTGCACTGAATGAAGTCGTAACTTTGGCAAAACTCATGTTTGTTATGAAAACGTCTGGATAAGCTCAGCTTACGGGACATTACAGTGGCTCTGCTTCCTTCTGAACAGCGTATGAAAACCACACAACTAAACCAAGCAAACTGCAGATCGCTCCGTTACTGCTTTGATATTTATATGAATTACAGAGAACGCATTTATTGCTGCAAACCAGCCACAATTGCACAAAATGTTTAGGGAGTCACGTTAGCTTTGGTCTATAGTAATTCCAGCCGTGTTTCGCTAACAAGAAACTATCGGCAGCTTATACGGCTCTGATTGACGTTGTTTTGGATAAACGCTGAGTGAAAAAAAAAAGAAAAGCACCACATTCTCGTATGTTTACACAACAGACAAACTTACTAACCAGTCTAATGATACGGTGGCAAACAGAGATGGGGTTTAGCTTCCACACTTATATCTCCGACCACTAAATTCTTTTCCAACGTCCACTCGTGTTTTTGATCTGACCTGCTCAGACATCACTTTCATCTTTTTACTTTGTTCCGCCATGACTAAACTTCGAGCAATGAGAGAAAGTAGCACAAGTACAGCTTTCTGTGTTTATCTCATAGACTGTATGGTTTATCTATGAGGAGCCGTAAAGCAACTTGTTTTACGGCACTTTCATCGACGGCCCGCCTCTCCAAAGTTACGATGTCTGGTTTCTGCCGAGGGCAGCCCGCTCAGAGTGCTGACACGCGTCAGTCACTGTATATTGGCCCGAAAAATCATCTAATACTGCTAATTTTAGGCTTAATGTCAGAGTCAAAAGTTACACGGTATAACTTTAAAGAAAACTTATTTAATTCAAATCATGCAGCATAGTCAGCTAGCCCAGCATTAGCATTATGAAAGGAATAGTACACCCAAAGAATGATGTGCATTTATTTTCTACTCACACTCGTGCGGAGCAAGACTCCGGAGCACTTTTTTAATATCTCAAATGCAGCCGGAGATCGGACAGGTTTTCGTTTTCCCCCAAATTCATATGATGGAGTTCACCAGCAACTGAGCCAAAAAGGTCCATAAAAGTCCCCAAAAAACTTGGCAATATTCCTCCATACAACTTGTCTAATGTCATCCAAGTGCCCTGAGTGGGCAGCATCCATAATTTACTCGGAACGACATCATTTAGTATATACAGTCCTACATTGCCACTTCTATTTGCGCGTTCGTGCGCGTTCATGACACTACGGAAGCCGTTGCGTACAGCGCCTACTCTGCCGATAATGCAAGAGTAGAAGAAGAAATTTGCTGTTTACATTGTGCTAAGAGCGAATGAGCTGCGGATAAACACAAGAGGGGTTGGCTATTGATTTAAAACAAAGAAAAAAAGAATGCATGATCTCGTTTGCCGCAGCTTCCGTAGTGTCATGAATTCGCAAGGGCGCGCAGTAGATGTAGTTTAAGCGATAGAAATATACTAAATTAAGCCGTTTTGAGTAAATTATGGACGAACCCCTTTTACCTACTCAGGACACTTGGATTCACATTGGACGAGCAGCATGTTTTGTGTAGAATAGAATATATGATAATATATATATAATAGACTAGCCTATATATAATAGAATGTATGTTGTGTGTGTGCGTGTGTGTGTGTGTGTGTGTGTGTGTGTGTGTGTACATATCCTGGTCAGTGAGAGTTCTAATGTCAACCGGTGTGCATTATTTTTGTATAACACGCACCTAGGTAGATCACTGTCATATCATTCCGCCATGGAATGTTATCACCATAGTTACGCCAGCATAAAGTAGTTCTTGTACTCAAAAATGTTTAGCAAGTTTAATAAATTGAACAATCATTTGTCATTAAATGTTTACTCGTTGTGGGACCGTGGTATAAGCGGATTAAACTACTCAGATCCTTGGTGGTGGTGAAGTGGGGAAATCAGAAAAATTTGGGAGTGCGGGTGTTAAAGACTAATTTTTTGCCACTAGTTAGCCGCGTGCTAGCGGTTAGCCGCGAGGTAGCAGTTTAATCCTCCTCCATATCTCCCCTAGGTCTATCTCCACTATCATCATCATCATCACCAGTTCCTCAGGAATGACAGTGTGTAACTCTGTGGGGTAAATTGTGATGAATAGTTTCTATCACAGTTGTACTGAACATTCAGTGTTTCTAAACAGACGCACACCTCTTCTTATCCCTTTCTCTCACACACTCTCCATACATCATCCTGTGGGTGTACCTATATCCCCGGGGGGAGCGTTTTTTTTTTTTTTTATTTTCTTTTTTAGTCCTCCGGGTGGGGTTGTTATATTCCCCTTCCTTTTTTCCGATTTCCTGCCCCTTCTTTCTCTTTTTTGTCATGCAGTGCCTCCCTCACACTCAGCGGGCAGTAGCTGCATTGGCAGCCATCAAAATTTCTTCAGAAATATTCTAGTTATTTTCTAAAACCTGGACTTCCACCTCCTGTGAACTAGATGGTTAGAGAGAAGGCCCGCTCTAATTTTATCTCACAACCTGTTCACATATGCTTTTATGAGGATATAACAATGTTTTTAAACCTGCAAAAATAGTTATCATTTAAAGCACTTTATGCTGCTCTTTATCTCAGAAGAGCTTTTTTTTTAAAAAAAAAAAAAAAAGATGTGATTTAAATCATCCACATCCCCCACGCTTGTCTATCTCCATCCCACCATCCCCAGTCTGGGCTGTTCAGGGGTTGCATAGAGCAGCTGCTCACAGCTCCAGCTGGACTTGTAGGAATCTGAAATACTCTGCAAAGGGTCATTTATTATTTTTCCTGAAGTATATCAACAGACATCTCAGACATCTTCACATCTCCAATTCCTGTTTTTTCCCACAGCGCGATCCAGATATCTGTTGTTCCCAGAGGAAAGTCTTGGTTTCTGTCTATAGCTGGAATTAGGGATGACTTAAGCTGCTCTTCTCTCCTGTTTCTTCATTCCATCCCAGACTTCTATTGTTTTAGGTTATCATATTCAACCTCTGATGGTTTCTAGTAATCAGACTGTAAGATTCAATCACTTTCCCACATTGACCACTAATTTCTGACCAAGCTGACGGAGGATCTACCCACAGCCTGGATCACATGGACACCTGCAGGTAAATATACATATGCGGAGAAGTAGATTTATTATTACAATAAGCCTTTCTACATGAATTCTGAAGTGTATTGACTCACCTGTTCTACATGAATAAAATGAAAATGAATGAAATGAAAAATACTATCAGTATGTCCCATTTCAGGGTCCGCACACTTCCAAGTGTGCGGACTATGTAGGCTACGGAGTGTCCTTTGATGTCTGCGCACTCCGAAGCAGCTGAAACTTTGGCTGTGCCCAAATGTCCTCCCTACTCCCTAACCCCTCATTCACATAGGGCTGCTCTACATAGCACACTATCTAGTGCACTTATTCTGCCTGCGATTCGGACACGAAGCTGACTACTTTTTCCTCCCTGCAAATCACGTGATTACCAGCTGTCACTGTGGCAACCACGGCGGCACCCAAGACACACAAAAAGATTTAATTCCAAAACAAATATGTAATTTTAAATGAAGGTATTTTATTTATATTGTGTTTAATCCCTTTTCTGTTGTTTTTTCTCTCCTTTTTTACTGCTGCTCGATGTGCCGCTTGCGCCATTCAGCTCTCCTGACCGCAATGCATTGTGGTCTATATTGTCCCATGTAGGGACCATCGAAGCTCACTAGTTTTTAAAATGCATTGTGGGTAACTTTGAGTGCACTACTTTTTTCTTTCTGGACATTCGGACACCCCTACAAAATGGCGTGATCCCTATATAGGGCCCTATGTAGGGAATAGGATGGACATTCAGACACAGCCTTTGTGAAATGGAGCAGCCAAGCCTTCAGAATTTCCCATAGTGCTCCAGTCCCATTGCCTAGCAACTGAAGATTCTACCGCTATCAAGTCTACTTCAGATACATAGTAAAAATTAAATGTAGCCAGGAATTTTATTTATTTGCAATTATCTGCCATTACCTGAACATTAACACCCCATTAACCGGTCGCTAACACCGCCCGAGTTGGTTCTCTGACTTGTTGATGTCAAACAAATGCATTTTCTGAGGCAAAAGTTCTCGTTTCAAGCTTCAACGCATATTTTTTACATTTTTCTCAGATGCTACCTCTTGTTTTGAGCCGGTAAACACTTCATTTAACACTTAAAATCTAGTAATATATACGAATATTACACTTGAAGTTCTGCTACTTATTTCCTGCTTTCTTGTGCGTAATGAATTCTTGGACAGGCGATGCCACAAAGGATACACCACCAGCAGCTTTCGTTTCTGCCTAAACGAAGTGCAGGTTTAAAGGCTGGATTTGGAGCATCCTTCACAGGATTCTGGATTGGGAGAGCACTTGATGCGCCGTTGTGACATATGCAGCCGACGAATCTGCACTTTGCAATGCGCAGACTTCTGATTGGGGCACAGCATACCCAAGAAGAATACCGAACACACACCGGTTTGATGGCAAAGTTAAAGCATTGCTGTACCTGACGAACAGATGTGCAGGAAAGTTTAATCACTGCACGCAAACAGCATAAATACTGATGTTCGGAGTTCAAAAGCATTGAACTTTTTTGAGAGTTTTAATTTAACAGAAAAAAAACCTGTAGAACTTGAATGGTTTATTTTTTAAAAACAAGTTTTGCTTAAACACATACCATATATATGTATTTGTGTGTGTGTGTTGATTGATATATAATACGCACACACAGGATAATAAAATATATATATTATACGCACACACACACAGGATAATAATAGGTATATCGCAATATATATTGTAACCAGATTATACCAAAATATAGATTTGAGGCTATATCGCCCAGCCCTACCGGGCTGTTGATACGTGTCTAGGGTAAAACAATAATCCTAAATAGGACAGACCAGGGGCCTGTACGACAGCGTCTATCGCTCGACCCTGTTTCGCCATCCTGTCCTTCTATCGCATCTCCTCATCTCCACCTGTCTGACCAGGTTAAGTTCTGATAAAGATCTCCACTATAAGCACCACTCCCTACCAATCAGCCTCTTATGCCTCCCATTTTTAGAAGATCCTGTCGATGCCGTGCGCAGATCGTGAGGGAGTTCTTAGAAGGGATATTCGATGCGCAACCCTTTTATTTCCACATACACTTTATATAATGTAGTTTTCCTCTCTGACTCCGTTACATCTTCCTGTTAAGCCGACATCACTAATAACGCATCCACCCACCACAACACCACATCTCTCACCCGTATAATTACAATAATTTTTAAGACCACCCCACCTCATAGGCTGACTATAGCCATTTTTTTTCCAATCTCCGCCCCTCAGCGCATCATTTATTTATTCATTCATTCATTCCTGTATTATCACACCGTTGCCACTCAACATCATAAACCCCTTCCCCTTGGCTCACAAAAAATACCCATCATATGCGGCACAAGACTCGCAGCCGGATATATTTATTTTTCTTACTTTTCCCATACGCTTCCCTCATCTATGAGCACACTTACATATTTATAGCGCACACCCACCCATCCGCATGGGGACAACCGTCCTATACCAACCAATCACAGTATACAAAACAGCCTAGTGACCAACTCCTATTTTCCATATTACACGCCGCTTCTCCATTACACCCACCCTTTCTCGCCTTTCCCCAAAGCCCCCTACCACTCACCTCCTTCACCCTCCCCCTCCCTTCTCCTCCGCCCCCCCCTTTATTAGCGCGCCAAACCCTGAGCCGAGACCACCACCGCCCCACGAGCAACCCAGCCCGCCGCCGCGCACCCCGGCTGCGTTTTCCAAACAGACAATTCCCTTTACACCCTGCACTGCAAATAACCTACCAATAAATATGTTTTTTTTTTTTTTTTCTGAGTGCACTAGAATACCTATTTCAAAGCTGAAATTTTAAAAAATCCCGGGGGGCATGCCCCCGGGTGTTTGTCACCTTTTTCACCTCTGATGAGTTTGCAGGTCTGTCTTTAGTCTTGCTGGTATTTAAGATGAGGTGATTGTTATTTCACAAACTGACTGACTAATTCTCTGTACTCGGCTTCTTGTCCATCACTGATACACCCCACAACTGCAGAGTCATCAGAGTATTTCTGCAGATGGCAGGATTCATAGAGTTTTACTGGAAGTCTGAGGTGCATAATGTAAAGAGGAATGGTGAGAGTACAGTTCCTTGTGGTGCTCCATTGCTGCTGATCACCATCTCAGACACACAACCTTTCAGTCTCAAACTGTGGTCTGTTTGTTAGGTAGTCGTAAATCCAGGTGGTTGTGGAGGATCCACCTGGAAGTTATGGAGCTTCTGACATAGCAAAGCAGGCTGAATAGTATTAAAGGCACTTGAAATATCAAAGAACATGACCCTCAAAGTGCTGCCTGACTGGTCCAGATGAAAGTGGGCTCTCTGAAGCAGGAAGATGATGGCGTCTTCAAACCCAAGCTCATTACGATATGCGAACTGTAATGGGTCCTGAAAGGTGTTCACTTGCTTGTTGAGGTGAGCCAGTAAGAGTCTCTCCAGGACTTTCATGATGTGAGATGTCGGGGCAACTGGTCTGTAGTCATCTGCTTCAGCTGGCTGCTCAGTGTCTGACTCAGACTGGTGGTGAAAAGATCCTGGAGATTGTGACATAATTGTTCTGAGCAGGTCCTCAGAACCCTAGGACTGACACCATTTAGACCTGCAGCCTTGTTCCGGTTCAGTTTTTCTAGTTAACTTCACCTGATTGCAGGAGACAGACAGGTTGGAGGTGGAGGCAGAGGAGGTCTCAGGAGGTCCTGATGTGGAGGGCTGTGTTCTGGTCCATGGCTGAGCTGCAGGGGGACAGAGTGGAGGTGGGGGGAATCCTCACCTGTTCTACCTGAATCCTAAGGTGTACCGCCTCACCATTCATCTGGCTGGCACCTTGTAAATGCAGCCATCTTTACTTCTGCCCCCATGCACTGTCCTTTCTATCCAACCCAATCAGCCAGAAGCACATCACCTGGAGAACTTTTTAACGATTCTGATCCTTAATTTGCCTGTTTGAGGACACAATTGTTTTTTATGTGAAAACACACAGACACACATCCTTGTACTTCTATCTTTGTGAGGACATTCATTGACATAATGCATTCCCTAGCCCCTAACCCTAACCAACACAACCGATTGCCTAAACCTAACCCTAACCAAAACCTAAGTGTAACCCTAAACTCTAAAACCAAATGTTGGCCATCAAAAATGTTTTTTTCTTACTTAGGCTTTTTTTAGTGAGGACCAGCCAAAATGTCCTCACTTTGTTGGATAAAAGAACAAAATGGTTCTCATAATGTAGTAAGTACAGGAACACACACAAACACACGCACACAAAGTTTTAAAGGGTTAAAATCCTTTGAATAATTGCATATTTGGAAGTTGACTGAAATATGTGAACATAAAAGTTGGGAAAAATATTAATTTGTCATATTTTATCGCTGGTTTTGGGAGAGGATTTCTGAAGACCTGAAAGGATATTAAATTAAAGCTGCTGTAAATCATCAACATGGTGGATAAATCCCATAATTCTGTGCACTGGTGACATGTAAGCATGTTCAGTATGATGGCAGGAAAACACCATGTTCTGTAACAGAGACGCTGGTGATACACGGCATCAAACTTCCTCCTCCAGGCAGCCCAAACAGAAACGCTGGACACAAACCAGTGGACTGGTGGGAATTACTGGATTGTTGAAGACTTGAGGAGGTTGGATCCTGCACCGGTTTGAATCAGGCTGCTTTCTGCCTGTTTGCTTCAGCCCCTGCACCAGACATGTGGCCTGATGCCTGGACCACCTTCCAACCTTCTGGCTGTTGTTTTGCACAAAATGGGATGAAATTTTCCACTTAGATGAATTAAAGCAGTGAGCGACCAAACCTAATTGGAGCCTTTTAGGCTGAACGAAACCCTCCAAATTGGACAAATGAGCGTAATAATGGCTGCTCGGTGTTTTCCAGCGTGTCAGCTTGGCATTAGTGGAGATGTCCTGCTTGGCAGCCTGGTGTGTTTGGACCGAGTGGAGCGAGGATTTGATGGACATGACATCCACTGCTGGCTGTGACAGCAAACAGGAAGCTGCAGACTTTCCCTCCCGTTTCCCCGGTGCACCGACTGAGACAAAAACATGAAGTTCACCTCAGAGGAAAAAACAAACAGGAAGGAAGATTAGCATTTCATGGTATTACAGATTAAAATTATTTAGTTTACATGTTTGTTTATTAAGATAGGCTACATCTGTTTTAAATTTCATGCCTGAAAGTTATCCCGGAAAAATCAAGTTCGGTGAAATTTAGAGCAGTTTGAAATGACTTTTTTCTATTGTTACTTAAACAACAACTCTCCAGCTGTTCTCTTATCCACAGTTTGTCATTTTCTACCTTTATGAGAGGGTTGATGCAGTATAAAGGAGATGATGGTGTTCCTCTCTCTAACACTGTTGTGATAACTGTGGTCACAACACAGAGACATGAGACATTAAACAGATATTCTCCTTTTAAAACGGCAGATTAAAAAGATTCATTCAACAACCACATAAAACCACACTGTAAAATAATAAAATAAAATCACATAATGAAATCATCAAAAATAAACAGAACACAATGTCAACAACAATGCTACAGGGGAATATTTAGGACAGAAACTGCATTTGGGATGAATGATTTCTTGACAATGTTTTCTTGTAGCTAGGTCCATGTTGGACTGCTGGTTCTGGGTCTGGGGTCTGTCTCCACCTGATCAGGGTCCTTCCTCTACTAAAAGTCAGAAATATCTCCCTTTCTCTTCATTCTTATATCCTCCTCTACAAAACTTTATGCTAACATCAGTAATTGTTAGCGCTGTTACGCAGCTTTATGCTAACATCAGTAGTTGTTAGCGCTGCTGTGCAGCTTCATGCTAACATCAGTAGTGATTAGCACTGCTGCGTAGCATCATGCTAACATCAGTAGTCGTTAGTGCTACTACATAACTTCATGCCAACATCAGTAGATGTAAGCGCTGCTATGCAGCGTCCTGCTAACATCAGTAGTTGTTAACACTGCTACGCAGCTTCATGCTAGCATCAGTAGTTGTTAACACTGCTACGCAGCTTCATGCTAACATCAGTAGTTGTTTGCACTGCTATGTAGCTTCATGCTAACATCAGTAGTTGCCAGCACTGCAATACAGCTTCATGCTAACATCATTTGTTGTTAGCACAGCTACGTAGCTTAATGCTAACATCAGTGATTGTTAGCACTGCGATGCATCTTCATGCTAACATCATTAGTTGTTAGCGCTGCTACATAGCATTATGCTAACATCAGTAGTTGTTAGCACTGCAACACAGCTTCCTGCTAGCATCAGTAGTTTTTAGCTGTGCTGCGCAGCTTCATGCTAACATCAGTAGTTTTTAGCTCTGTTGCGTAGCTTCATGCTGACATCAGTAGTTGTTAGCGCTGCTATGCAGGTTAATGCTAACAAGTTATCAGTGCTACTCATAGATATCATTTGATGCCGCCTTCGACGCCGCTGTCCATTGGAGCGATGCGTCAGCTCGGCCGCCATCTTAGGCAGGGGGAAGTCACGTCTCCTCATTGCAATAATCAGTGTAGGAAGAGATCTATCCCCGATTAAATCCTCCATAACTGACTCAATTTTCAACCGATTTTCAAGCCGTTTGGTTTCTTATACATATCTAACATTTATGACAAAGCAGAGATTATTTCATTTACATACACACATACTTAGACACACACCAACATGGATACAGTGATTTTATAGCCTGGTACACCAGCGTGACCAACGCCATGTATGAGACACGACAAGTCAGACTTTCCGTGTCTCATACATAGCGTTGGTCACACTGCTTTTTTACAGTTTTTTTTTAAATCCCGATCTCTCTCTCTCTCTCTCTCTCTCTCTCTCTCTCTATATATATATATATATATATATATATATATATATATATATATATATATAGTGGAGTTCAAATATAATAAATAAAGAAAAAAGCTATAATTCAAAATACCACCAAAACCAAACACATAAAATCTTTATTCATTCATTTTCTGTTGTAGTAAAAACTACAAATTTGAACACATTAAAATCAAGTTAAATGTCCCATAACAACAGAATAATCCATGTAAATTTATTCATTCTCTTCATGCTCATCATCCAGTTCTGCTTCAGGTAAATGAGCTGATTTTAGCTACCAGGTGTAATCATTTTGTTTTTCGCAGGGCCTTTAGGTTTATATTTCTGGTAAGTCTAGATAAATAAATAATATTCTACATTATTATTTCAGAATAACTCATCCATTTGATGTTTAAAAATATCTTCTCAAAATATTACATTTTAACATCAAGGATGTGACACAAATTAACTAAGTTTTAAATGTTAAAATGAGGATGAATTCAGAAAGGAAACTTTCTAACCATTTCTCTTAAAGTCATTAAGTGGTACTGAAATATTTTGATCATGTGAGAAATTATCATGATACAAACTTTGCAAAAACGATAAGAAGAAACGACACCTAGCCACAGATATGGACCTAACTGCTGTAAGAAACCCCTGCCCAAGATGGCGGCCGAGCTGACGTACGCTTCGGGTCCGAAGGCGGCATCTAGTGTTTATATCTATGAGTGCTACTGCATAGCTTCATGCTAACATCAGTAGTTGTACTTGCACAGGAATGAAATCTCTTCTAGAAATGTTAAGACATAATTTTACAGGAAGTAGTAGGTCGAAATACTTTAATGTTTACTTCAGACTGGTGGATATTTTCTAATATTTACATGTTTTGAATACATTTTTTGAGTTTAAAAAAGCTGATTAAATGTATTTTAACACACACATGTACACACACTCATAAGCTATCAGCTGCTATTTTTCCCATAATTGCACAAAAAGATTTGAATGAAAAATATGAACAAAATAAATTGATTGTCCTGTTTTGTAGGAATCATCATATTTACTTGAAAAAAAATATTTCTTCATCTTGAGTGACTGTTGTAATGAGTGCATTTGCACCCATTCGGTTAATCAGCTTCTGCTTTAATGAAATATGCATGGACTACCAGCAGCGACCCAGCAGGGAGCTTTAGCTTCCAGGGGATGTAGCTCCATGTGGAGGAGGTTTCAAAGTGACACATTGCTCCAAATTAGCTCCCGTGTCCTCAGATGCAGCCGTTACATCCAAAAGTTTCAGCCTGCAACACTCCGACTCTGTGAACACTTTTTCCAGATGTTTCTGAGTCAGTTCAGTCCTCCATCCTGGCAGGTAGATCCTGTCTGTGGTCTCATGGTGAAAGCAGAACAGTTAGTCAGGCTTCAGAGACAGAGTTTTATTTCAACCATGTACTGATATTACAACATTTTATTTCCTCAATACCTACATTTTCCCTCCATTTACACCATTTACATGTACATAACACACTACTCAGTTTAAGTTTTTAATTTTTCTCACAATAAAACACCACGGCCCTGATTCACGACAGGTTTGTGTGCAAAATTGGTCGCACACTAACAGGACCTATGAGGATTGCGCCTGTTTAGCAGGTAAAGTATTACCCATAATCCATTTAGCGCGTCTGCTGTTGCTGAATATGCAATCTGGGCGTTTCTGCCAGAATGTGCAATATATTGGGATGAGAATATGCAAATTATTGAATGTGATTTATCAACCATGACATCTGAAAACAGGTATTAACTGGCAGCTTCATGCACAGAAGGTTGTGAAAGAAGCAACAAGCCAATGCTGCAGGACTGCAGACCTGCAGCATAAGGCTCGTTTTGATATCCTGAGTTTATTCATTTTATTTCTTTAATCAAGTATCTGTTTATAACTGCATTTTACATCATATTGCTGGGCTTAACAAGAGGGAAACTAATCACAGTGTCATCATGCAGAATAAAAGGTGCTCTATGGTGATGCAGTCATGCAGATGCAAACTCATCTGTGCAAGGGCCAGAGGAAGCCCACATTGTCGATTCAGCAATCCTATTTGATCACTCACAAACAATAGACACAGCACGCACAATCTATTTGTGCCACAAACAAATAGCACACATTATTTGATATCTTAGTTAGTAAGGGCTTCTTCTGCTGTACTTTCCTAACCTGATTTACATCATCTGGGTGCGTTCAACAAGTACACGCGGGGGCGTTCCCTTTCCTCACGCACTCCATCTGAGTAAGGCGACAGTTATAGGTGATTTCGTCTGGTTAGAGAATAATAGGAGCCAATCACTAATCGCGGGTGGGACTTTTGAAGGATGGGCGGCGTTTTGGCCGGATGTGATGTAGAAGCACAGGCGACAGCAGTGTAGTCAGTCAGTTATTTCAGTGTTTTCTTTGCACATTCGACAAAAGTCGTTCACAGACTGTACACCGCTCGTACTAGCTGTCGCCGCCGCCGCCATGTTGTTTGACTGAAGCTTTTTGAGCTTGATAACATGTTTTGATAACTCGATCCTCTATGCGTGGTGGCTCTGGTGTCGCTCTGAGTTGCGTCACGGGTTGCGTCATTCGGTTCAACGTGAGTGGCTGAAGTAGCGTGTCAGTCAAGATGACGGACAGATCTTCTATCCAATCACATGCAAGAGTTTTAGAAAAAAAAGACTAATTTGAAATGACATCGGGTTAACTCCCTCCCCAGATGGTATTGCAAATACCAGGTGGCGGGAGTCAGGTTAGCACTTTCCCACTCTAAAGCTGAATTTATACTCATGCAGCATCTGCGTAAGGCCAGTTACCAACTGTACACCTGCTCTACCATCTGCTGGTCCTACCGTACGCTGTCCCTAGCCGACGCTGTCCTTAGCGTATGCCAGCCAGCTCTGCCAGTTGCCCGTCCCACCATATGCAGACCCAACAAAACACCAGCCCTATCCTGCCGTACACAGACCCAACCATAGGCAGGCCCTACTGCACAGCATGAAGATTCTACCATGCATAAACCCTGTATGCTGGCCTTATCCCCCACCCCCATCTGTGTGTACGCCAACTCTAACCATACCATACACAAACTTTATCAGAGACCTTACCCTACTGTACATAGCCCTACTGGAAGCCAACCCCACCATACGCAGATGCCTTATAAGGATAAATCCAACTTTACTCAGACCGAAAACAAAGCAACACAAGCAGTAAAACAGACTTTGTTCAATTTGGTTTTCCTTCCTCTTGCGATCAAATGCTTTTATTGTAATAAAAGCTTAAAGGTAGAATCTGGAGTTTTCCGGGAAAACAAACATGAGACTTGTGCAAGTGAAATCTTTCTCAATCCACAACTTTGGGCCTCTACTCTTGTGTGGCAGTGACTTTGTTTGCAACTTCCTCTTCCCCTGTCTGTATTTTGCCTTTTCCCTTTGTTTTGGTGTGTTTGGTATATTTCTGGGCAGAGATTTGCGCAAGCCGATGACAAAGCAAACAGTGTGTTCAGACCAAGCGCGATTTGGGCGTCAAAAACGCGCCCGACGCCAAAAGTTGGACGCCGTGTCATTAAAAGTCCGACGCCTGTTTCCCGGCGTCTTGACGCTCTGACGCGCGGCGAGAGATGTCCAGTCAAGCAGCGCTCGCCGCGCTGTGGGAGGAGCCTCTCCTTTCTCTTTTTCCTTTTACCGTCTCTCTGCACCACGGCAGGTGCAGGAGAGAGAGCGGCTCGGCTTAATGTGATAAATAAAGCAGGGAACGTCGTCGTCGGACATCTCTGCTCTGTGTCCGGTTCACCAAATGATTCCAGGTGTTCTGACTGTGATGAGTTTCATCATTTACTTCAGGAGCTGCTGGCGAGCGGCACTTTCAGCCGTCTGATCCGGCCCAGTTTAACGTCCAGCTGTCCCGATGCGGGGCAGCATTATCAGCCCAGTACATCCCATCAGGACAGCAGTCATCAAACCACCGTTCAACACCAAACCACACAACACAGTTTATCCTCCTCTTTTCAGGTCCCTGTTTTTCTTGTGTTTCCTCTCCTGTCAGTGGTCTTGTCATACTCGCTCTATTGTCGACCCCCGCGTCAAACGCCAAAGTTCTTTTCCCCCGCGTCTACCCCTTACCAAACCTAACATTTCAACTCCCCCCCTTCACCGCCGCAAGACGGCGGCAAACCCATTCATTTTATTACCGCCGCGCAGCGCCCGCCATCCCACCCCCGCGCAGGGGCGCTCCGCCCGGGCGCTACGCCGCTCCCGGAACATTTTAATTCCGCACCCTGACGACATCCACCGCCAAAGCCAGTCAGGGAAAAAGGGCATTTTCATCCTAAGAAACCTGGACGTCTTGTGAAATCACTCCGACGAGCCTGAACTCCCCACGTTCTCCTTGTTATCGATCAGTGACCCCCACCCTTTTATCTCTCATCTCCTCCTCCTCCCTTAGCAACCTTTCTCACCTAACATCTCCCCTCCACCTCCTGTCTGTCCACACCTCCTCGTCCCGCTCCCATCTCGCCCTACCCCGCGTCTCGCCCGTCTATCTGCCAACCCCTACCCCCCCCCATTTGGCGGCCCGGGCCGGTTTAAAAACCAAACACCCCCCCCTCCCCCCGTATTCATAATATAGTGCACTAACAAACTCTCAATACCTACCCATTCTCCAGCAACAAACTCTTTTTTTTTTACTTTTCCTACCATTCTCTATTCTATTTGTCCCCAACTTTTTCTACTGACACAGTACCCATAATGCTGCCTACCATTCTTATTCCTGTAAAGCCCCCCCCCCCCCCCCCCCCCCCCCCCCCCCCCCCCCCCCCCCCCCCCCCCCCCCCCTCCCACCCCCCCCCCCACATTCGGCCCCCCCCAACCCCCTCTTCCCCACCGCACCCCTACTTCGTCTCTAAACTCACATTATACTAATACAGCAGCCTTCATAATGTTTTTTTTTACCCTACTTCTAGCCATTTTACTATCCACTCTCTATCCCCGCGCGCTTCTTATTTATATACATCCCCGTCTTCACTCTGCCTTTATAGCCCAGCCCTCTCTCCTATTAATATACTTTTTTCGTCCGTTTTCAACCTACTTTATATTTTATTTTTCCACCGGCTTTCGCCGCCCCCCTCCCCCGCGCTCCCCCCCCCCCCCCCCAGGCCGCGCCCCTTCGCCCATTCTTCCTCCCTCGCCCAACGCCGCACCCTTAAGGGCATGGCGCTGTGTGGGGATAAGCTCATGACTGGAGCAACACCAGTCACTCAAACTCGTTAAAAAAAAACAAAATGGCAGACACAGCGAAGAAAAGGAAGTACTCTGCGGCAAGAAGAGCTGATTGATAGTGCACACTCGCAAACCAGAGTTCATATTGGTTTGGCTTTCACCCATTTTCAAGCTTTGAAGGACAGGGTTGGACCGAAGAGGCTGAAGAGCGATGCGGCCATCAGCCCGAGGGGGGTGGGGGCACTCAGTTTGAAAATGTTTACAAACAGAAGCAGGGAGGAACTCCGGACTCTACCTTTAATTGCACTGTTATCAAATTTGTATTATTTTTTATATTTCCTTATGCACCTCAGGAGGGTCTCCAAGTACTGTAAGGAGCACATGAACCCCATTTGAGAAGCTGTTTAAGTAAACCCAGCTATGTATCTGTGTGTCATTTTCCTGTACGGCTTTATAAATGAGCAGCTCTCAGCGGTCATGCTGAATGTTCATCATTCACTATTTTATCCTGCTGTTTGGAATAAATACAGCAGTCATGGATAAACAGGACCAAAGATCTCTCCCCATATGGACAGCAGATTTTAGCACCACACCTCTGTCTGCAGGCCAGAATCCAGCAGGAACAGGGAATAGAGATTTACTTTTACAGCTTGTGAGGTGAGGTTGTAGCAAGTCCCAGATGATATATTTACCTGAAATCCTGTAGGAATGCATGTTGCAAAGTTTCATACCTAATGAAGACCCAGCGGGGTCCGTCAGTCCCTCAGCCTGACCAAAGTTGCAGTTTCATGTAATGATGTGTGAAATTTGCAAAGCTGTCTAAACAGTTGAACCAAATGGAGCATGGTAGCATGTCAGCTCATGCTAATCTCTCAATATTAAAGGTGCATTAGCTTTAAGTGCTAATTCAGATCATGTTGCATGGCCTGTTTACACCCGAACGTGAACAAGCTGATAAGATGGGACAAAATAAGATGACTTATTGCACCCTGAGGTGGCCATATTGGAGGTAGTTGGCTCTGGAGCAGTAAAACACAGAACATCTGCTGGTGGTGTTGACATAAATGTTTTCTCAGTAGGAACAGAGAGATTTGTTCTGAGCTTTGACTGGATCACAAATGTTTCAGCAGCTCTGCTAGCAGGGCAGCCAGCTGACGATGGTTGGAGAAACATACACTTGACTAAAAATATAAACACCCCATGTCAAACATAGAAGTTTAATTAACATTTGGGTTATGTAATATATAGAGAAATTAAAAATATATTTTCAGTAATTAGTAATCTTCATATCGGCATTGATAACATCGTGGTGTGGCCATTTGGAACTGATTGACAGTCCTTTGAACATGATAGGGGTCAGGCTAAGGAATTTGATTGTTCAATATCTTGTATGTCCGCCAGCTGCGTCTCTCAGAACAACACATCTTCTTCGTGCCAGGCTGTCGGAAACAAACTCTTAAACAGCCTATAGTCCGATAACAGACAATGCTCTGGTGGAATTCCTGCATCCAACATGCCAATGGCACGTTCCCGCATAACTTGCAACATCTGAGGCATTATGACTTGTGACTAAATTTGGCAGTTTGGGGTGGCGTTCTGTTGTCCCCAGTGAAAGAATTGTCCGGCTGTTGCTCATTTTGTCCGATCCCCCACAGGACATGCCCCACTCATGCACCGAGTAAAAAAACAATCCATTGAGTAAATGCTCACTGACAGCAAGTTGGATTAAAAATTATACATAAATCAAGAGAAATATCACTTTTGTACAATAAAATGTCAGCAATTGCTCATTTACAGAGGTTAACTCCACATGGCAACAATATTTTACATGGGGCGTTTATATTTTTGCTTAGTGTCAATATGACAAAGCAGTTTTTATTTTTATACAAGTCTCAATTGTAAGTCTAAGATTAGATGTCAGGACCACAAAAAACACCCATTCAGCTGGGTCTTCAAATGAGGTGAGCACAACCTCAAAGGAACAACATGTTTACACAAAGCTATTGTTTATTTGATAAAAATAAAAACCAAGAATAAAAAAAAAAAGTGATATTAAAGAAGACAAAAAGTAAAAAACTCAGCATCCCATCGGGATGAGGTCTGGACTCTGACCATCCCTCCTCCCCCCAGCAGGTCTGGTTCTTGTAGTCAGGTGAAGAAGCAGCTGGAAAGACTGAACCAGAACTGGGCTGCAGGTCCAAATGGTGTCAGACCCCACTGAGCATTTTTGGGGGCTCAAAGATGCCTAATAGATGTCTTATCATCCTTAGGCATCCAGGCTAAAATCGGTCTGCTACTGGCCTAAAAATGAAAGTTTTTTTCAGCTGTCTAAGCTTAGACTAGCTTAGACTACATCTAAACTACACTGTACATTGATCAATGACTGGCCAAATATTTGATCCAACATTTGGTCATCATTTATACAGCCTACAGTTGTTGTTTTAAATTTAATGGATTAGATTATAACATCTAGATTTGGGCTAAAATATAGACCGATTGTAGTCGGGTGAATTTCTTAAACTTAGACGAGACGTCTAATAGACGTCTTTGGCTTGCAGGGACTGACCGGACCATGTTGTAGACCTGTTGGTGCAACGTTGCTGGAAGACCTGATGGTTTGAATGATTTGGGTCTCTAAATCGTGTCAGACACCATGAGTGTGCATGTACAGGAGAACATGCACGCTCACACAGAGAGGAAGGGTTATTCTCCTCTGTGAGTGTGTGAAGAACTTTGAAATGTTAACATGGTGTGAGTGTGGCTTGGGGCATGCTGCTGTCTCTCACATGAACCCAAGCGTGTGAAGATAACTGATTATTCTGAGACTGAAGAACTTTTAAAGTTAATTTTAATGCACATTCTCAAGTAATGAGGAGATTTCTGCTTTATGACTACCATGTGGGTTAGGGATGTTTGTTCATGATGTTATCAGAGATAATGATACCCTGTGGAAAGTGTGAGTCATACTGAGTCAAACTATGTGTTTTGTGTCCATTTGAATGGTTGCAGAAGGATTTCAGATTAATTCCTTTTATAGCTATCTCCACTGCACATTCCAGTGGTGTACAACATGTCTTCCTCTGTAGATGTGTTTTAACTGTATTTGTCCGTTAAATTACCATGTCTGCTTTTTAAACTACATCTCAGCTTCTTCATCTGTTGAACAGCGTTTTAAATGGCCTCAGGATGCCTTTATGTCTGCATGAAGCCATCTCTGGAGCTGCATTAATAAGCAGGTGTTAAACAACACTCCGACTCCCAGCAGGTCCAGTTCTTTAATTCACAAAAGAATTATGGAAATGCACCATAATCCTGAGGATTTGAAATCTGCCGGAGAACTGCACTGCTGTTGGACTGGATTGGGAGTCTCCTTGCATCAGTGCTGCTGATCAGTGATGTAAATAGATGATCAGGAACTCCTGGACTTGGGAGGAGGCGGAGCAGGGTTCAACCTTCCCAGATGACTAACACTCATAATGTCCATTCAATGGAGTGATAATGACTGAATCGGGTGGTTGTGATCTCGTACAGTGAGGTCAGTGATGTTAATTTAATAATAAAAACAGACACACAGAGAGAAAAAGTTCCTCCTTTGATAATCTCAAACTGGTCCCCAACAAAATTTTTTCATAAAAAATAATCATTTTTCTGTTGTTGTAAACCACAAGCCGGTAAAATCACTTTAGCATACACTTCTGCTTGTGCATCTCCAACAACAGCCTGAACGATGTCTACCCTGAGTCCCCGTGTGGATTTCGCTCAAAACGCTCAACAGTGGACAGGATATTTTCCCTCCGCCAACTCCAGGAAAAGTGCAGGGAACAACAGAAACCCCTCAACATTGCCTTCATAGATCTAACCAAGGCCTTTGACCTGGTTAGCCGGGATGGTCTGTTCAACATGCTCCTGAAGATGCCCCCCAAAACTGCACAGCATGATTAGATTGTTCCATGGTGACACGAAAGCAACCATCCAGTATGAGGGACACATGTCCGACCCCTTTCACATCAAAAGCGGTGTGAAACAAGGCTGTGTCCTTCCTCCAACACTTTTTGGCATATTTTTCTCTCTCCTCCTGAAACATGTGTTCGGAGTATCAACCGAAGGAGTGTACATGCACACAAGATCATACGGAAACCTGTACAACATTCCAAGAAACCGTAAAACCGTAGTCAGAGACCTGCTCTTCGCAGACGATGCAGCTGTCACCTCGTACTCTGAACACGACCTACAAGGCCTGATGGACAGGTTCTCCCAAGCCTGCCAGTCCTTCGGGCTGACAGCCTGCAAAAGACAAACGTGCTGTGCCAGGATGTGTACACACTGCTTTGGACATCCCCATCAACACCTATCAGCTGGAAGTGGTCCATGAGTTTGCATATCTCGGCTCTGGATGTCCCTGGATGCTGAAATTAACAAACACATCGGCAAGACTGCAACAACGCTGGGACGTTTGGCTACCCATGTTTGGGAGAATCCCAAGCTGACCATCCCAACCAAGATAGCAGCGTACAACGTGTGCACCATCAGCGCTCTCATTTATGGGAGTGAGACATGGACAACACCAAGCAAGAATGAAAGCTGAATAGCTTTCACTTCCGATGTCTCCGGTCCTTGGCATCAGATGGAGCGACAAGGTGCCAACACGGCAGTCCAGGAGCGTGCTGGCCTCCCCACCATGTAGCGCAGACTGCGCTGGATCGGCCATGTGTGCCATATGGAGGATGGCTGCATACCCAAGTACATCCTCTATGGTGAACTTGACTCTGGCAAAAGACCTCGAGGCTTTCCGCAGTTACGGTATAAAGATATCTGCGCAACATGAAGGCCATGGACATCGACCCGGAGAACTGGGAGGACATCGCAGCTGTGGAAGTTACGTCCGGGACAGAAGATCCAGCTTCGTAGTCCAGGCCTTGGGTGACATGGTGACATGAACATGCTCTGATTTGGGAGTGTGCCAAGCATGTGGTGTATCAGGGGAAAGTTAAACATTTATTATGAGTTCCCTCCAGCAGGAAGGGGCCACTAAGCAAGATGCAGCAGCAGGCAGTAAAACCGTCAGGGGTTTGCAGTAAAACTACAAATCTTACTGCACTTTTGAACCAAGAACCACCAATAAAACATCAGTGATGACAGATGATTTTGTTAAAGATACCTGAACGATGGGACGGGATAGGATAGGATGGGAGGGGACAGGGTTGGACAGGATGGGATGGATGAGACTGGATAGGACACGTGATGGGATAGGACAGGACTGGACAGGATGGGGGGATAAGATAGTGCAGGACAAGACAGGACAGGATGGAATTGGACGGGACAGGAGGGGACAGGGCTGGAAGGGTGGGGGATAAGACAGGATAAGCAGGGTTCCCACACGTCCTGGAAAACCTGGAAAATGATTGAACATTTTTCCAGTCATGGAAAACACATGGAAAATGAGAAAAAGAGTAAAATGTCCTGGAAAAGCTTGAGTTGTCCTGGAAAATTATTTTTCCTCCCTCTGCTTCTCTCTGCACTGCGGCTGAACGCAAACGGGTTAAACATTAAACACATGTATGTTTGTTTTCAGCTGGTTTTGAACGGCAACATTGAGCTTCTCTGCTTTTTCTCTGATTCATCTCTACTTCATATCTGATTTGTCTCCGCTTCGGCGCTTCTTTGTCTATGCTTCAGCACTTCCCTGTCTCTGCTTCAACGCTTCTTTGTTTATGCTTCAGCACTGTACAAAATATAAGCTACAATTGAAGAGCACTTCTCCAAAGCTTTGGGGTAGAATTTATTAGTCTATGTTGTGATAACTTGACTTGTACTGTAGCAACTGGAAAAGTCCTCAAAATGTCCTGGAAAAGTCCTGGAAAATAACGTCAAGAAAAGAGTGGGAATTCTGATAGGACAGGATGGGATGGGACCTATGGAGGGAGGGACCGAGAGGAAAGTGCAAGACTAGATGCGACAGAATGGGATTGGAAGGGATGAAACTGGACAGGATGGGACAGGTTTGGATAGGACGGGACTGGACTGGATGGAACTGGACGGGACAGGGTAGGGCGGAATGGGACAGGATGGGACGATCAGTTCTGCCTTGGAGTTGGAAAAATAGCGAATGTGATTTTGGATCACAGTCATATATCTGGTAATGGAAATATTTGTCTGACTTTCTAGGAAGGAGCAAGTAATATTACACTCGTCAACATTTTGGGTGGACACCCCTAGTTGTCATGGAAACCTGTTTTTTCCCCCTGCCAAACAGTGGGAACCGCCTAGAGAGCCGAGTGCTGCTGGGGCCCCTGGGAGCCGAAGCTGTGGGAAGTCTGCAGGATTTCTCTGGAGCACATTCAACTCCATCTCAGCAGCTAATCAGGGTCTTCTCTGCTTGCCTCTGTGTATTTCTTAGCGAGTTGGAGGCAGACCTGCACAGAAAACCTTTTCTCTTGGAGGTGCTGTCGTCCTGAAGAAACCATGACAACACACATGCAGCGTTTCACTGAATCTGCAGGGGAGATCTGGAACACTGCAGAGGATATGTTGCAGAATTACAAAAGCACTAGAAGCATTGATTTCCAGAACAAAAGAACATGCCGCTCCATTTGATCCCCTCTTTTTAAAGTATTCAGGCATCAGCACTGACTTTGATAACCTCTGTAAAAGCCCCTGACTGTCTCTTAATCTCAGCCGATATAATGGATTTTTTTTAAAGATCAGCAGGATGGTTGGGCCGCTTTGATGGTTTCACAGTAGGGTCAGTGTGGCAGCCGAGTCAGAATTCTCCCGTTAAATACCTCCTTCATTGTTATTATAGGAACGTGCATGATTCATGTACTGTAAATGCTGAATTATAAAGGAAATTGATTTTATTCCGTGAAAAATGCTGCAGCCTTTAGATTTCCAGATTATGCTGCTAACATAACGTAGTATGAACGTAGTGAACAGTTCAATTTATTTCCCCTGGGTGAAAGCTGTACGCTCTCACACTGAAGAGGTGAAAATAAAGCATATTTTCTTCTTTTAAGGTTGTAGAGATTTAGCTTCATGTGTCTATCTGAGCATGCAGTCCAAAGAAATGGTGAGAATGTGCAGAAATACAAGAAAAGCTGCAACAGAGGAGTGGTGTGTAAGCGTGGGAGACAACCGCCAGACCCAGAGGGTGATTTCCTGACCCATTAAAGAAGCGCTCCTCTGGGAAACCTGCATTCTGGCTGTGCAGACAGCTAATAAGTCACGCTGCAGCCTTCATTTGATCGGCCTGATGTTGGGTCTTTGGATGGAAGCCAGGTATTTTCCTTGCTCCACCCCCACCAGAATGTCAGACAAGTCTCTGACAGCCTGGTGGAGGTGGAAGTAACAAGAAGTGGAGATGATGTCATCCACAGAAACATGTTAGGAAAACAAAGGTTTTCATAAAAGATGAAAGAGGAACTTTTTTATCCAACCCGGACGGTTTGTTGGAGAACTGTCCAAAAAATCAAGTGGCCCATTAATTTTGGTGTTTAAAGGACAGTTCATAAAAGCTCAGAATGATCTGGCCAAACAGAAAAACCACATCTTCATGCACATGTCAATCATATGTGCAAATGTGGCCTTGGAACATTTTCATGTGACCCACATGTCAAGAACATTAAAGCACACATGGACCACAGCTTCATGTACATGTGAACCATTTGGTCCAAATGTGGTTGAAATGTGCAAACAGCTGTGGAATGTTTTCATGTGATGCACATATAAATATGTGTTCAGCATATGGTTCAAACGTGTAGTTTCACATCAGAATCACATGAGTTGCGTTGGCATAGTTTTTCTGAGTCAGATGTGAATCGCATGCAAATAACGTGGAATCTACGGTCACGTGTGATTCCCCTGTGGCATCATCTTCATCCTTCCTGTGCTGCATCATCATCTTCATCCGTCCTGTGCTGCATCATCATCTTCATCCTTCCTGTGCTGCATCATCATCTTCATCCGTCCTGTGCTGCAGCATCATCTTCATCCTTCCTGTGCTGCATCATCATCTTCATCCGTCCTGTGCTGCAGCATCATCTTCATCCTTCCTGTACTGCATCATCATCTTCATCCTTCCTGTACTGCAGCATCATCTTCATCCGTCCTGTTCTGCATCATCATCATCTTCATCCTACCTGTGCTGCATCATCATCTTCATCCGTCCTGTTCTGCATCATCATCATCATCCTACCTGTCCTGCATCATCATATTCATCCTTCCTGTTCTGCATCATCATCATCATCCTTCCTGTTCTGCATCATCATCATCATCCTTCCTGCGCTGCATCATCATCTTCATCCGTCCTGTGCTGCATCATCATCTTCATCCTTCCTGTTCTGCATCATCATCATCATCATCCTTCCTGTACTGCAGCATCATCTTCATCCTTCCTGTGCTGCAGCATCATCTTCGTCCTTCCTGTGCTGCATCATCATCATCATCCTTCCTGTTCTGCATCATCATCATCATCCTACCTGTCCTGCATCATCATATTCATCCTTTCTGTTCTGCATCATCATCATCATCCTTCCTGTTCTGCATCATCATCATCATCCTTCCTGCGCTGCATCATCATCTTCATCCGTCCTGTGCTGCATCATCATCTTCATCCTTCCTGTGCTGCATCATCATCATCATCCTTCCTGTGCTGCATCATCATCTTCGTCCTTCCTGTGCTGCATCATCATCATCATCCTTCCTGTTCTGCATCATCATCATCATCCTTCCTGCGCTGCATCATCATCTTCATCCTTCCTGTGCTGCAGCATCATCGTCATCCGTCCTGTGCTGCAGCATCATCTTCGTCCTTCCTGTGCTGCATCATCATCATCATCCTTCCTGTGCTGCAGCATCATCTTCGTCCTTCCTGTGCTGCATCATCATCATCATCCTTCCTGTGCTGCAGCATCATCTTCGTCCTTCCTGTGCTGCAGCATCATCGTCATCCTTCCTGTGCTGCAGCATCATCTTCGTCCTACCTGTGCTGCATCATCATCATCATCCTTCCTGTGCTGCAGCATCATCTTCGTCCTACCTGTGCTGCAGCATCATCTTCATCCTTCCTGTGCTGCAGCATCATCTTCATCCTTTCTGTGCTGCAGCATCATCTTCATCCTTCCTGTGCTGCAGCATCATCGTCATCCTTCCTGTGCTGCAGCATCATCGTCATCCTTCCTGTGCTGCAGCATCATCTTCATCCTTCCTGTGCTGCAGCATCATCTTCATCCTTCCTGTGCTGCAGCATCATCGCCATCCTTCCTGTGCTGCAGCATCATCGTCATCCTTCCTGTGCTGCAGCATCATCTTCGTCCCTTCCTGTGCTGCAGCATCATCTTCATCCTTCCTGTGCTGCAGCATCATCTTCATCCTTCCTGTGCTGCAGCATCATCGTCATCCTTCCTGTGCTGCAGCATCATCTTCGTCCTACCTGTGCTGCAGCATCATCTTCATCCTTCCTGTGCTGCAGCATCATCGTCATCCTTCCTGTGCTGCAGCATCATCGTCATCCTTCCTGTGCTGCAGCATCATCTTCGTCCTACCTGTGCTGCAGCATCATCGTCATCCTTCCTGTGCTGCAGCATCATCTTCGTCCTACCTGTGCTGCAGCATCATCTTCGTCCTTCCTGTGCTGCAGCATCATCTTCGTCCTACCTGTACTGCAGCATCATCTTCGTCCTACCTGTGCTGCAGCATCATCGTCATCCTTCCTGTGCTGTAGGATCATCTTCGTCCTACCTGTACTGCAGCATTATCTTCGTCCTTCCTGTGCTGCAGCATCATCTTCGTCCTTCCTGTACTGCAGCATCATCTTCGTCCTACCTGTACTGCAGCATCATCTTCGTCCTACCTGTACTGCAGCATCATCTTCGTCCTACCTGTACTGCAGCATCATCTTCGTCCTACCTGCACTGTGCAGTAGGATTTCAGAGATAAACTCGTTGGTGTTTGCAGCTCTGAACTTTGCTGACCTGCATCTGCAGACAGAAATACCAGCTGAAGCTCAGACAGGAGGATGGAGGATGTGAGTTTCTATCTCAGCCTGAAGCAGCGCAGATGCTGACTCAGCAGCAGCTCCAGGTCCAGGAAGCGTCCTGCAGAGATGTATGAGCCGTTTGGCTGACGGAGCTCTGCCCGCTTTCAGGCTGAGAGCCACGTCTCTGTTGCTGGACTGAAGGATGAAATCTGTGTCTGCAGCTCTGTGTGGTCCTGCAGCGCTGCAAGCCGCCTTCTCCTCGCCCTGCCTCACACACAGCTCCATGCGTCTATACCAAACAACATCCCAGCAACATGAGCGGGATGGGGGCATAAATCTGGAGGTGGGTGAACTGCAGACAGTCCAGCACCAGTTTTGGGTTCTGTTCCTAAATATGTGTCCTTGAATACGATAACTGAGCGCTGGAGCCAATAACCACAGAGAGCAGGACCACGTCTCCTTTCACTGCCATCGGTGAGAAATGAGCCCCAGATGTGAACTCCTCTCACCAACAGATATTTTACTGCTCACTGGCCGTCAGCAGCGTTCATGCTAAACATGAAGCTCCGTGTTTCAGTTAATAGTTTTACATGTCAGCAAACTACACGTTAATTACACGTTACTGATAGCTGAGAGCTAGAACTTAGAACAAAGCCTCCATGATTCTGGTCCTGATGGAAGTCTTGCTTCCTTATTCTGGTCCTGATGGAGGCTTTCCTTCCTTATTCTGGTCCTGATGGAGGTTTGTTTCTTGTTCTGGTCCTGATTGAGTTTGTTTCTTGTTCTGGTCCTGATGGAGGCTTTGTTCCTTGTTCTGGTCCTGATTGAGGCATGCTACCTGATCGTGGTCCTGATGAAGGTTTTCCTTCCTGGTTCTGGTCCTGTTGGAGGTTTTGTTCCTGGTTCTGGTTTTGCTTCAGAAGTTTCCCCACTTCTTTTTCTTTTTAAAAATGTAAAATCGACATTTTTACCTCCATAACCACACTGAATAAAAGAACCTGTTGAATTTACTTAATTTAATAGTGGACAGTGGTTGCACACAGATGATTTGCTTTGGCAGCAACCCTAAAAATTGAGTTAAATTCACACAAACTATTCATATTTGATAAGCCTGAATATTTCATGTTGATACAGAGTGATTGAAATAAATTTTGATGAAGTAATTTGAGTTTTTGGAACATTTTAAACCTTCACAATTTCATAACTTTATCCGAGAGTTATGAAATTCACATTTTCATTATTCGTTATTCACATTACATCAATGGTATCCAGCCCTCAAGGCCACAATCCTGCAGGCTTTTTTGGCCTCCTTGCTTCAACACAGCTGACTCAAATTAGTGAGTCATTGTTCATAACTTGTTAGGCTGATTGATACATTAATTGGAATCAGGTGTGCTGAAGTGAGGGAGCATTAACCGCCTGCAGGACAGTGGCACCTGAGGACCAACCCTCCAAATATTTCACTTTTAGTCCAGATTGATACACCATTGATTAATGTGTGACACTAGTAATACATATGTTTTTACCATTCCAGTAAGTAACAGTATACTGGTGTGCACTCATGTGGGTACCAGTGAATGCGATGAATAAATCCAGATTGGGATGCAGTCTTGGGACTACATCGACTAAAGTCATGGTGAAGAAAAGAACAGAAGGTGGCATGATGGGAAATATGCAAACAAGCCCATCGACCAGGAACCAATCACAGCAACCACTACAATATCAACTTGAAAAATCACATTTTGTTGCAGTTTGTTTGTTTGTTGTCCTCCTTACTACGGCTTTATGTTATTTTGCCACAACAGTGTTTCTATGCAGTGTGTTATTTGCTCTGATGGAAAAGATAAATGTTGAAGAATAATCAAAATTACTTTGCTTTACATTTATATGAGTTTCACCCTTAAAATCTCTGATTTGCCTAAGGGTCAGTGATATATTTTCACTTTGACCCTTGAAAGCAGAAGTTAAAGCACCCTTGCCATAGAAAATATGTTGAGAAACTTAAACAAACAGGAAGTTTCACTTTTTTCAATGAGCATTATCGCCACTTATCTTGACCAATAACAGCAGAATCAGGCTAAATGTGCTTCACCACAGAGAGGATGACATACAAGGAGAGCTTGGACGTGGTTTGAACCCCAACCTCCCACATGAGCATCAAGAACACTAACCAGTCAGCCAAGTGAAATCTTGGTGGCCAGTCACCCTGGGGTAACAATATAACTTGGAGGTAGAGGTGGCGAACAAACATAATAGAATTGTGTTCAGTTATTCAATTGAAACCTTTTCAGTCAACATGATTTTATCTAGTAAATGCACTATTTTTTCTAAACATGTAAAATAAAAATGATGAATTCATGTTTAACGAGGGAACATGGAGTAATTGTGTAAAATGGACTTAATTTATTACAATAAATCCAACGACCTGTAATTCCCCTTTTTTCAGTGCAGCAACTACTCTGTTAAGAGTTTAATGCCCGATACATCATATCTAAAACTTTCCCGTGATGAGTTCATCATGATTTATTTTGTACGG
Organism: Atherinomorus stipes; assembly: GCA_023101725.1. Taxonomy (NCBI): domain Eukaryota; kingdom Metazoa; phylum Chordata; class Actinopteri; order Atheriniformes; family Atherinidae; genus Atherinomorus; species Atherinomorus stipes. The sequence continues at coordinate 87,111 of JALJCO010012076.1, read as the reverse complement.
ATCAATAACACATAAGACAAAGTGAATTGAACAACACGTCTCGCTTCTAATGCAACTCAAAGTAATGATCAGGCCGGTAAATATTGATAGGGAGGCAAATGCAAGAACAGTAACAATTGAATTAGTAAAATGGAATTAATTGATTAAATAAATAAATAAATTGAGTAGGGAGGCATTTTATCTCATAATATGACGATATAATTATATATTATTTGTTCTTTATTGTTTTCCTTTTGTGTTCAGCTCTTTGTTTCAACTAACTTTATTTGTAGAGCACTCTAAAGGATAAGTTTATCTTTTTTCAACCTGGACCTTATTTCTAGGAGTATATACCTGCATTTCCTCACAGGTAAAGTTTCTGCATCACTTTGAGTCCTTCGGAAAATATTACGTTAGGTGTGTCTCACGTTGCAGTCTGCAGACTGAAGTGCGGATTTGTCGGCTGCATACATCACAGTGGCGAGTTAAGTACTGTGCCGTTTCAAATGTAATCCTTCATGGCCTCGCCTTTCCCAGAATTCATTGCACACAATTAAAAAAAAAAAAACTTTATTTACGTAAGCAGAATATACAATCTCTCGTGAGGGGAGTATGGAGTTTTATACATTACTGTACACGGTTACATCAAGAACAAACACACTGAAAGGTTTGAACAATAAACATACAAAAGAGTTTGAATTAAATAACGGAAAATAAGATATTTAGCGCACAATATACAGTAAATTATAGTTACAAACCCATGTAAACACAGAGTTAATCATCATGGTCGAGCTTAAAGAAAGGGAAATATTAAAATGGTAAATGGACTGTACTTATATAGTGCTTTTCCAGTCATACTAACTGCTCAAAGTGCTTTACATTACATGTCACATCTGACCAGTCACACACACATTCATACCCTGATAGGCACATTGGGAGGCAACTTGGGATTCAGTGTCTTGCCCAAGGACACTTTGGCATGTAGTCTGGGGAAGACTGGAATTGAACCCACAACCCTCTGGTTGAAAGCGACTGCTCTTCCACCTGAGCACAGCCGCCCCATGGCTGTAGCGGCTGAGCGGCTGTAGCAAAACAGAGGGGTAGGAGACTTCTTCTTTTTACAGATCTTTTTTGCAGTTCTACCTGGCAATTTTTAATTAATGAGAAATATTATAAAAATCACGAAAGCAAACAAAGTAAGGCATTTTGTTTAATCCCGCGGGAATAAGAGATAATCTCTGTGGAAAATTTTAAAATATGCGGACAAACATAGACAGAAAGAAAGAAAGAAAGAAAGAAAGAAAGAAAGAAAGAAAGAAAGAAAGAAAGAAAGAAAGAAAGAAAGAAAGAAAGAGAAAGAAAGAAAGAAAGAAAGAAAGAGAAAGAAAGAAAGAAAGAAAGAAAGAGAGAGAAAGTCTTTGCCTCAGAAAATCCATTTTGTTTGATATTATTCATGGGTTAACAAGAGGTTGGGGTAGAATAAAATGCACGTTTCCATATGAGTTCTTTCTCTTTTTTTCTCACAACGTAGCTGAAGGAATAAGCGGAAAGAAAACCGTCACTAGACAGCTGTGGAGTCTGCAGTTGCTAGGCAACAAGACTGGAGCACTGTGGGTAATTCTCGTCTGTAGGATGTCCCATTTCAGCAGCCTACCGTTTCAGGAGGCTGCGGAGTGTGAGGACTAGGTAGCACACTCTGCAGCCTACGTAGTCTGCGCACTTCGCAGTGTGCAGACTGCAAGATGAGACACACCTGCTGAGTCGAATTTGGTGTACATCCTGTAAAATGGTGGACACTGGGCAGTTACTATATAAGACATTATCTGCAGTAAAACTCCTTGATTTCATCAATGCTTTAAGTAGAATGAACGAACGAATGAGTACGATTGTCCTGTGAGTTCAGAGTTTCACAAGTGGTGTTTTTGTTGTTGTCTGGGTAGCGAGCTGCTTGAAAAGTGTGTAGAACAGCCTGATAACTAATGGAAAGCTAAACCTGGACTCACGGGACAATAGTACTCATTCGTTCGTTCATTCTACCCAAAGTTTTGGTGAAAATCAAGGAGTTTTGCAGCAGATAATGACTAATATAGTGGCTGCCCTGTCTCTGCCATTATTATTGGATGCACACCGAAGGGCGACTCGACGTAATATCTTCCGAAGGACTCAAAGTGATGCGGAAACTTTCCTGGTTAGTAAATGCATGTACAGAAATAAGGTCCAGGTTGAAAAAAAATAAAGTTATCCTTTAAAGTGCTCTACAAATAAAGTTAGTTGGGCTGAATATTTCCACCAGGACCTGGATGGATGCTGGAAATGTGCCATCTGTGTTTCATCCTGCTCCTGGCTTCATGTCATCTCTTTTATTTCCACATTCACAGTCATTTCATGAACTCAGATCATGCCAGAAGCCCTGAGGCAGCTCCATCGCTCTGCACCGGCTTCTCATTCACACAAACAGCTGCTGTAGGATTTACCCCTAAGGGGAATTTGGTTTTGAAAATTAGACGAAGCGTCCTGGTAACGGTGAATCCTGGAGTCATTATGAGAATAATTTACTTTGTCATAAATAAATAGAAGGGTCACCCTCTGGGTGGATGCTAGGGATGTAACAACAATCAATAAAAGGATATAATTCCCTGACAATTAGTATTACCGTTTCAGACTTTAAATAATCGTAAAACCGTGATTATCGTACTTTGAAAAACTCCCAGTGCTGCTCATAGCCAGTAAAGCAGCATCAGTCCCTCAGACACAGTTTGCATGTTTGGCCTCTGAAAACATGGAGAAAGGCACCGCATGGAAGCTCTGGAGATTTTTTTCCCTTCTAAAAGGACAAAGTCTGAAGTCTGGATGCATTCTGGATTTTTTAAAGATGCTGGGAGGAAACCTGATCATTTATTTATCTATGGTATTATTTTAATGTTTCTGACACATTTAATATGCGAGTGTTGCTGTGATAAGAAATGAACTGAAAACTACTTTAATTTTCCCAGAAGGGAAATTCAACATTGCAAGAAGCTCACCCTTTTTTTTTTTGCTTGGTTTTTTTTAAAATAATATAACATTTATATGAAGTAATAACATCACAATAATAAGTCAGTCAGTCTTGTTCTTCAGGGTGATGCTGCTGGTAGGAATGAATTTCTGTATCTCTCCATCCTACAGTGAACCTGACGCAGCCTCCCACTGAACACACTCTGTTGATTCTTCACCGTGTTGTGGAGAGGAGGGAAGAATCCTCCATCATCTTCATCAGCTTGTGCAGCATTCTTTTCAGAACGATCATCTCCAGCGGCTCCAGAGTTATTCCCAGCACAGAACCAGCTTTCTTGATCAGCTTGTTTCTGAACATATGAACATTTAATTTCTACTAAGGTAATGAAACAGTTAAAGTTTCCTTTCTGGACCAGTTCTTCTGAAATCTGTCAGACTAGATCAAATCTTGAGCTCTGAATGTGAAGAAAAGTATTCTTGGTTCTTATCTACAATATTGCACAAAGCGAGGAACCCTCTTATGGTCATAGATGTGTCTTTAATGCACATATATATGTTTGATATCTACATGTTATGCCAACAGAAAGTAAATTTTGCTTGTTAATATTTTTTTTTAATTGATACTTGGTGAAAAGATTTTAGTGAGTGTATAAGAATGTTCTGAACATTTTGAGCAGATTTCACCAAAAACGCGATAATATCGATAACCATGGTAATTTTGGTCACAATAACCGTGACATGAAATTTTTATATCGTTACGTGCCTAGTGGATGCATGCCTGTCTCTTTGGGGGGGTGGATGGTGTCGGGCCTTTGGGCGGCTGGTGGTGACTCGGGTCTTGGGCCTTGTGGACTTCTTCCGGCCCTTGCAGAGACCAAGCCCATTCAGACCCAGCAGTAAAAACGGACACTGGTGCTTTCATGCATATCCGGGGGTCATTTCCTCCGTCAGTATGTCCATTCTGAAAGAGCTTATAAATCTGGAGCGCTGTGGACAAAACGGAGCAATACCACCGGAAATCCTAGCAGCAGTATAGAGTCAGAGTTAAACCACTCATGAAAATCGAAGAGTAGGAAGATGGCATTTAAAATGTCAAAAGTTTAAATTATCATGACCACTTTTCAGTGGTTGGACATGCCACTGCTGGCAATTTTTTCCACCTTTTCTGAAGTAGACGCAGCAAAACTACGTCCTCTACCGGTGCCATGATCGTGATTGTTGATGGTGGTAAATTTTGGCCCCCATATGGCCCCATCTCACAATGATAAACAATCCAACAAAATGTTCCTTTATCCAGACGGTGATCCTGATCAACACCAACATTTTATCAGTTTCTCCTTCTGCCATGGTCAACATTTCCTGAACATTTCTTCCAAATCTGTTCCAAACTTTTTGAGTTATTTTGCAAACAGACGGCGGTAATTACATCACCTCCCTGGTACAGTAGAGGATGCAATGTAGCAACTACATCACTCACCGTCCTCTTCCTCCTCAACCTCCTCGCTACCTTCAGAGCTCCTTTTATTTCCCCCTGCTTCACTTATTCATTGATGATCCAGGATAAATATTTTATAAGGTATTAAATCTGATTTAAAAGTACCAACAGCAGCTGATAGAATATTCAAACTCTGACTTCAAGCTGGAAAATCCTCCTGTTTCATTTCAATTTAAAACTGGTGTCAGATCTTTTGTTATAAACAATACAGCCTTTTGGGTCTGGTGTCTTCATTTTTCCAGGTGGCATGATGACAGTAGCATCTCAAGTAGATACCAAATATGTTATGATTGATCTGTGGGAGAGGATAAAATATTGATACAAAATGGAACTGTTTTTATCGTGAGCCTGGAAAAGTCAAATGATTTGCAGTAACAACTGATGAATTTCTGATAGAACACTGAAAAAAGGATTTTTTTGGCCTTGTAATAATCACTTTGACGTAAAAAGTAAATTCTACAAGAGTTTTGTATTATCCCGTTTTTACTAAAAAAGGCAGAATTTTACTAAATGCTACTTAACATTTGTTTGTATATTTTCACTTAATTTCAAATTGTAAGTATAACTCATAATTATTAATTTGTATTCAATGTAGTCATATGATCAACTTAAAGGTAGAGTCCAAAGTCCCCCCACCGTTTCTGTTTGCAAACATAAGTATTCAAACTGAGCGCCCCTCCCTCTCAGGGTAATGGCCGCCTCGTTCCGCAGCCTATTAAGTTTCGACTCCTTCAGAGCTCAGAAGCAGGTAAAAGCCAAACCAATATGAACCCTGGTTTTCCAACGTGCACTATCTGAAGCTCTACCTTTTCTTTGGTGCATCCACCATTTTTCTTTCTTTTCTTTTTTTTTTCCTTCGAGAGTTTGAGTGACTGGCGTCTGCTCCAATCATGAGCTTATTTCCACACAGCGTCATGCTCTCAGCTCTGTCATTGGCTGGTGATATAAACAGAAATCTCCACCCAGAAACGTCCTGAACACAAGAAAACACACACTTTATTTTCATGGGGGAAACTTCGGACTCTACCTTTAAGTAAGTTAACTTTACTTTGCCTACACAGTCCTGTCAGAGGGGGAGGGGCTTTTCAAAACTCAACAATTTGGACCATAAAGGCTCATGGAGATGCATATTCAACGGCAGTTTAACCTTTTGTGAATGCTATGCTATAAATTTAAATAATTTACTGTGCTATGGTTTATATGTAGACAATGTTGGAAAGTTCTGTTGTGTTTGAACTGCAAAGGTGTAACAATGAGTGAGAAGGACAGTACAGATAAGTAAAGTCACCACCCCCATTACCTATGCAAAGTTACACATCTTTGTTTGAGGAGTTGGGATCATCATATCATATTTACCATGTTGAATTTCCCTTCTGGGAAATAATGTATTTTTAATTTAAATTAATTTAATTTAATTTAATTTTCATTTAATTTCATAACAGTGATAGTTTAACTGCATTTTATATTTTAACTGTTTAAAATGACTAATCTGTGCCAGTGTCGTTGTTAAAAAATACTCTTAAAATATATTTGTTTTAATTTAACCTAAACTGAGTCTTAGTAGAACTTACTAATCATGACAAAGTAAAACTCAAGGTTACTTTAGTTTTTCTTATAGGAATAACTCATATATACAAGTAAAGTTTACTTGAATGTAACCCTTGTGAAATTTACTTAATATTTCTGAGTGCAATTGCTTTTCTAAGATTTCATAAGTACATATTACTCTACAGTTTGTTCAGTGTAATCAGTCTGTCTTGACAGGAGTGGACTGGGGAAAATTCAGGCCCGGAGTTTGATACCATCCCAGGCCACCACCGCCTAGTTAATGAAAAACACCAAGAGTGAGTCAGGTTGGGTGCCTACTGATGTAAGAGTGTAAAATAATAAAACAGTCTACACATGCACTCACACAGCTTTTTCTGTTTCTTTCCCTACAAAATAAATATTTCTGTTGTGCTGCAATAACCTGAACTCAGATCTGATAACCTGGAATGAAACAGGTTACACCATCATCCACCTAAACTTGAGACTAATCCTCTTTATAGTCTAACAGGCAGCAGATAAGTTATAAATGTGACTACTGTGTCTACCATGATACAGAGACTATGTTTAGACTGCAGGCAAATATGACATGAAACTGGTTTAGTCCAGATCTGGAAGGCTGTTTACAGGTAAAATCTGACCTTTTCAGACTCCAGCGTAAAAGTGCCCAACTGCAATGTGCAGCGAGAAGTTTGTGATGACGTGACAGGTGCGTCGGCAACGTTCAATTGGCAAAAAGATAAAAAGACAGAGTGGGCTAACTGCTTCCTGCTCAGCTGCTACAGCATATTTCCTTAAAAATAAACTTGTGCTTTGCCTTTGGATGTTCCGATTGACATTCCAAGGATGGGATTTATTTTATATGCTGCCTTCTGACCCTGAGCAACGAGCTAAATGAGATGCTGCCAAAGACTGTAAAAAATGGACGTAGTATCTGGTCACGTCTGAAAAGCTAAAAGTAAAGCTAGTTGGGCATTTCCCACTGTCACCATCTTGCCGTGTCGCGTCACCACACCCAGAAAATACAAAAATGGGCAAAGACAGGGCCGCTCCGAGGTGAGGGGCAAATGATTGACAGCCAAGCTAATGCTAACTGAGCTAATCTGAAGTGACTGTAAACAAGTTTATTTCCGTAAACAAGTTTATTTCTGCTGTGAAATTGGTCTATTTAACACAGAAGTCTATGGGGATTTGCTCGTTTTGGAGCTCTTAGTGGATAAAGAAAGAATTACAACTTTTGGGCAACAAGGAAGTAGCTTCACATGTTCTCCAGAGTTTGCCCCTTGGTTGCTGCCATCAAATGTGATAACTGGAAACCATTTAGAGCTCTCAGCTGTGTATTGAGCACTTTGTCAGTGGTAAGTTTCCACAGATTCTGTTTTGTACAATTTCCATCTATAGTTTTCGTGAACTGGTCCAGTCTTGATTTTATTTATACATAAGAAGGAAGGACAATACATTGCTAAAATGCAGCAAGCAGTGGTTAACCTTACTACAACCAGACACTTCACGTTACTGCAGTCTTTCTCAATTCTGGTCCTCAGGACCCACTGCCCTGCATAGCTTCCATGGCCCAATCCCAGTCCGCCCCCTACACACTACCCCTTAACTATCGAGTGTCACTCCCAATGAAGTCACACTTGCAGCTGTAGAGGGCGCCTTGATTGCAGGTGGAGGGTGTTAATGACAACGAGACGCCCTCATCCCCCAACTGGAAAAGGAAAGCAGTCATCGCCGTGGCAACACAAACACCCCCGTGTCAAATAAAACTGTGTGGAAATACTAACTCACACTCATGTGTGAAAAATTATGTTTTATTTTAAATAAATAATAATGATCATGATCCTACAATTAAATAAATGATAAAATTATTATTATTACTACGAATGATCATTTATCATTGTCATCATCATCATCATCATTATTATTATTATTATTATTATTATTATGCCAATAGGAGGATTATAATCCTCTTTTCCTGCTCAAACATTCCCTTCCATGAGTGCCAGTGGTTTGAAGGATACCCAATAAAATAACTCCATTCATGTTTTTCTGACAAACATGCATGGCACGTGCGGAACTCATGTGTGGAACATGACTGTTTCCTCCTCCATTTAGCCGTTGCACCCGCTGCAAAATTCTGGCGAGTCTGCACTGATGCAGACTCGCCGATTGAGGGCTAAACAGTCCACTCGCCCTCCCCCCTACTCGGTTTGGGACGGCCCTTAATATGGCGGAGCCTCCGCGGGAACGCGCAAACGGAGGGGTAGTGTGTAGGGGTAGTGCTTAGGGGCCGGTTTGGGATTGGGCCATAGTGTTCCTACTTCAACACACCTGATTCAGATGAATGAACTTGCTCATCAAGTTCTTTGCAGTGTGTTAACGAGCCATTCATTTGATTCAGGTGTGTGAAAGCAGGGTTGCCTAGACGTTCTGCAGGGCAGTGGGTCCTGAGGACTGGAATTGAGAAACACTGCGTTACTGTGTTATAGGAGATTATCACGCTTCCGTGTTCCAGTTTCCAGAACTTGAAACATTTAGCCGCTTCTCTTCCGGGCCAGTTCAACAGTAGCTGAATTCAATGTCCCTGCTCTGTTCCACTTCGTAAATTGAATAAACGCCAACCCTGCTTAAATTTTCATGAATTCCCGACTGAAGTGATACTAAGGAAGAAGTGGATCAAAGCGATTGGCCGGAGTGAAGGGACGAACTTTATGATAAAACAACATAGCACGTTTGTTTGTGGCCAGCACTTCAATGATGCTAACAGCTGGTGTTAGCAGGCTAGCGTTAGCTGACGTGCCTATCTTTGTGCGTCTTAAACATGCGTCTGCGTGTGTGTTTTCCAGCCGCACAGAGTTAGGCACGTCATCAAACGCTAGCTGGCTAATGCTAGCCTGCTAACACCAACTGTGTAGTCTGCCGGCTACAAACAAACGTGCTACGTTGTTTTATAATAAAGTTCGGCCCTTCACCGCGGCGAATCGATCGCTTTGATCCACTTCTTCCTTAGCATCACTTCAGTCGAGAATAAATTAAAACTTAAGTATGGTTGGCGTTTATCCGATTTACAAAGTGTAACAGAGCAGGGACATTGGATTAACCTATTGTTGAAATGGCCCGAAAGAGGAAACGCCTAGATTCCGGAAAGTTCCGGAAAGTGTGATAATCCCCTATTGTGAAAAGACAAGACAGACATCTAACTGAAGCTCATTTTGTTTCCCTCAGGTAAAAAATGCAACAACCTGTTATGGAAAAGTTTGCAAGACGACCAGACAGCGAGCAAATGAGTTTTCAGTTTTCAGTGTTCATAAAATTAGACTTTTATTTTCCTTTGAGGTGCAAATAAACTAAACAGTCATAAAACAGCAGTGTTTTCTTCAGTTATTGTAACGTAGGCGAAAGTAACGTTTGTGTGATTTATATGAAATAACCAGACAACTGTAAAACTCACCCCAGAACGATTGTGACTGTTGCTGAAACCTTCAACATCAAGTTCGATCAGGTTTTTTTTTCAACTGAGGAAGAAACAGAACAGCTTACCTTTGTTCAGAATTAGCAGATAACATTTCAAATTTACACTCAGTGTCACAGACATCCTCCACTAAATCACCACAGACATCTTCTGTTTACAGTTGAGTTATTTCTTCATCCCACAGAGGAAATCTGTTAAAGATGACTGAAGTCCTGAGATGCTGAGTCTCCAGTATCGACATGAAGACCTTCAGTGAACCAACATTTAGAGCAGGTCTGGCCAAAACAGACTGAAAGTCGGCCAATTTCATGCAGATTTTCTTCCCTTCCTGCCAAAGAATCATTTTCGTCTGAAGTGAAAAACCAGAGGTGTCAAACATACGACCAGGGGCCAAAATCAGCCCGCCAGAGGGTCTAATGTGGCCCGCAGGATGAATATGGTAAATATAAAAATAGCAGACAATATTGATAAATAAAATTAAGTGTAATCTAGTTATAAAGTGACCATAACCCCAATATGTCCAGGTGAGGTTTCATGTTTTCCTTTAAAGGTAGAGTCTGACGTCCCCCCCCCCCCCCCCCCCCCCTGAAAAAAAAACGTTAGAGTTGTGCAAGTGGAAATCCGTCTCAAACAGCACCTTTGGGCCTTTACCCGCGTGCCGTGGCGCATTTAAATGCAACTCTCTCTCCTCCTGCCTGTAATTCGCTCTTTAGTTTTGTTTTATTGTGTTCGGGACGTTTCTGGGTGGAGATTTCTGTTTATATCGCCAGCCAATGACGGAGCTAAGAGCACGACGCTGTGTGGGAATAAGCTCATGATTGGAGCAGACAGCAGCCACTCCAACTTTCGAAGGAAAAAGAAAGAAAGAAAGAAAAAACGGCGGATGCACCGAAGAAAAGGTAAGACCTTCAGATAATGCAAGTTGGAAAACCAGGGTTAATATTAGTTTGGCTTTTACCCGCTTCTGAGCTCTGAAGAAGGCTTGAAGCGGAATAGTTTGAAGAACAAGGCGGCCATTAGCCTGAGAGGGAGGGGAGCTAAGTTTGAATCCTGCTGTTTGCAAACAGAAACGGTGGGGGGACTTCGGACTCTACCTTTAAACATAAAAGATGTCAGGAAGAGGATGTTTCTATCTTTTCCATCTTTGACTTCATGGCAAAAGGCGCATTTGGACAGAGAGGTTCTAGGAACGCAGTTCCGATAACTACCCACCTCGAGTTTAGTTATAAGAACTACCCTTCCCCATCAGTTTGCATTCGCACATGAGAGAGGACCTTGATAGGGACCATGTTTGACGCAATCGTCTGCGACAGAGACAAATTTGTGCCCCAGCAGGTCTGATACAAAACTGCGGTTTCTCATCTCTTTTACCTGCTGCCCTACTAACGTCTTGTTTACCTTTCATTGAAGTGCGCTTGGGGTTTGTCGCAGAAGTAGCGCAGATTGTACTGACACAATTTGCAACTGTATTTGGGTTTCTCATCTCTTTTATTCAAAGCCATTATAAAAGCTAACTTACCAGCTTTCCCTCATCATGGTCATATGTATCGCGTAACGTCTTGTTTACCTTTTGTTGAAGAGCACCTGGACACTTTCGTGGACGGATCCCTGTCCGTCATGCGGCAGCCGCAGATTCTACTGCCACACTTTGCAGCTGTATTTGTGTCATTGAATTAGTATGAAAATAATTGCTTTTGGACATTTCAAAATAGTTATCAATTTAGGACGTGCACCATTGTGATTGATTTAATAATGAATTGGTACATTCTTACTGTAATAGTTCTTGTTATTACGATCTCGGTAAACAGTTGTAACAGTTGTGGGACTTTTCAAACATGGCAGGACCGGGAGAAGCGGAGTTCACGCAAGGGGCGCGGCTTGCCAGTTCTACCAATCACCAAACATCTACGTATTTCAGTTCCTATGAAATCCTGAAAAGACCCTGCCTCGCAGTAGGAGCTAAAAAGGTTCTAGGAACTGAGGGCCGGGGTCCCTAGTTCCTATATGTCCGAATGTGCAAAAAAACGGCCTGGTTCCTGAAAAGGTTATAGGAACTCCATAAGTCCGAAAGCACCTAAAGATAAAAGGAAAAAAGTTCAAATAAAGAGGAATACAGTTTTGTTGCATTTCAGAAAATTTCTCAACTTTAATTCAAGCTGACTGATGGACATTTATCAGCCGGACATTTGTGAGCGAGATGTGGGTTATCATCTTCTTTCTTTGTTCAGTTCATGTTTGAAGTTGAAAGCTCAGGCGCGGAGCCGGAGGACGAGGAGTCTTGACTCCAGTCCAGCTGAACCTTCAGCAGTTCATCCGAGGTAATAAGACGGCGTCCAAGGAGCCGTCAGACAGCCGGGAATCGGGTTTAATGAGACTTCCTGCCAGCTTTCTTTGTCCAAACACCGTCTGAAGGAAACGCTGTCTGACACATTTCAGGGAAAACGGCTAGAAAACAATCAAAGATGTGACCTTCACACGTGGAGCCGCTTACTGATTACATCTCAGAGCTCCTGCTTACAGTAATAACCTTTAACCAGTATGATGTCACTTAAATATGCACTAATCAATTCACTGAGGAGAACCAGTAAATGAGCTCATTAATTCAGCCGAGTCTTTGTTAGACTCGGCTTCACCAAGCAGATAAAGTAGTGTCTGCCTCGCTGTGCAACCTTTCATGGTCACACACACATTTACACGTGCATTTATTTTTATAAATAACTTCTGTAAGCTCACTACTAGTCATAATAGTGACTTTGTCTCATGATTAGGGCTTTAAATCTCAGAATTGAGGCACATTGTTCATATTTTTTGACAGGAATGAATGCATTATGATGGCTGTGTCCACATCTGAGGCCTACGTCCTTCCAAGGCCGGATTTGAAGACAAGTTAGATCGCCGCAATGTGACCAAGGCTGTCCAGATTCGAAGGTTCCTTCAAATTCAGCCAATGTGGCCTTATTTTCCCCAGAGTTTAGGTTCGATGTATCCTACATGGCTAATCCTAGCCCGAGATGTATTGCAGGCCGAGCGGGACATTCTACAGCACAGGTGTCTCAATTTAGGAGATATTTTCATTCTACAGTATTTATTATATGATTTTTTAAATTGTGTACAATTTGGTCTTTCATTTGCTATTGTCCCTGAAATTAGCTAAAGTAAGCATGAGACTCTTGAAATCTTTCTAAACTTTTCTAAACTTTACAAATTAAATTTACCTGGATTTGATTTTTGGAGCAGAGGAGTTAAAGGAGCCCTATCATGAAAAATGGACTTTTAAGAGCTTTTCAGCATGTTACTGTGTTATTTCCTCATAAAAAACTTAATTTAAGTCTTTTTTTTCTTCATTTGTGCATATTTGAGTAATATATATAAAATATATATAATATATATGTATAAGTATATATATATATATATATATATATATATTCAGGCCAAGCTGTAGCTTCCTTAACATAACTGACTGACACCAGTATACGCAACGAGGTGGCACCAATCACGGAGCGACAAACGCATGCGCAGCATCGTAGCAAGACGCCCTCTTTGTTGAACAGAAACTCAAAGAGAATCCTAACCTATACACACTCTCTGAGGAAGAAACTAACACCTGCAGGAAGATTTCCTCAGAGACAAACAGCCATCAGCTAACAGACGTTTGATCCAGAGTTCAGGAGAAAAGCTTTTTCTTTTTTTTTTTTTTTTTACCTCTAGAGGACGGCAAGTTGGGAAAAATGTGGTTGGGTTCGGGGTGGAAGTTTATTTGTTGTACCGGACGAATCGACTTGCCAGAAGTGGTTGGATTTTATCATCAGGAGCAGAAAAAACCCTCAAATTTGTGTGAACTTCACTCACTGAAACCTGACGCAATTCCACCATAAAAACGCCTTACGGACAGACAACAACAAAGAACAACAAAAAACGTCTCTCAGCTCAATGCTAAGTATTAGCCCATGATTTGTTTGCTAAATTACTTACTTGTCAGGGTCTCTGTGGTACTTCTGTGGTACTGCGTGTACTTCAAACTCCATATCAGACTCTGGGTCGAGCGTACAGCTCCATAACAGGCTGCTCCATTTTATCCCGTCTATTGGAGTCCGATTATCCACCAATGTTTACAAATATCGTTCATGTGAGTGCCGGCGCCGGTGTTAAAACAATTCTGTGACCCTTCAGAATCTGTGTTTCTTCCGGGGTGACATCATGAAATGGGCATAAAACATGTTACAATTGACCTATGGCTAAGCCACGCCCCCTCCACTCACTCGGACAAACAACATTCAGTGACAGGCGCTATGTGACATCTCGGGAGATGACAGCTGTCAACACGGACAACAGACGCGTGATCAGACAGAGTGATCATGTCGAGATAAGTTAAAAAACATAAAAACAAAACAAACAAACCCAAAAAATTGTTCACGTCTTAAACTCGGAGTCGAAATTAAGCCTGTGAAGTCTCTGAATGTGACTCGTGTCGCTCCCTCAGTTTCTTGCACAAACTCCTGTACCGCTGCTGTTGTTGTGCCAAAAAGTGATCATCTGACAAAAACTGATCAAACAGCCATGGAAGCGGAGCAGTCTGGCTGCAGCTTGGAAGCCAGAGGCGTGTCGTTATCGACGTTACTACACCGGCTCTCGCGCAGAACAGTGTCCGCCTTAATGCAGCTCGTGGTCGGCCTGAGTGTTGCAAGTCACACCGCGTCTCCTGCTGTGGCAAAAGCCAGCAGAGGCCCAGCTTTTTGGATGCCTGTAATAGTGTCTGAGCCCCATACATGAATCCATGCTCATTCAAGGCACAAAGGTAGGGTCAACAGGCTCCCTGTGTTGAAAATGCCCGTATAAGCGTTTCTCGCCGAGATATTGCAATTGGGGGATTTTCGCTGCTGCGTTCCAGCGAAGGCTCGGAGCTGCTTCCAACCCTCGTGGCCTTCATATTTTTGACACTAGCTACCATCTACACTTGAAATTTCACCGATCGGATGTTCAGAAATAAAGTTATGAGCTCTGCTTTTTCACCGGCTCTCGCGCAGAACAGTGTCCGCCTCAATGCTGCTCGCGGTTGGCCTGAGTGTTGCAAGTCAGTAATCGACGTGTTGTACTACACGACAGCGTCTCATGTACCATTACCACCAGTGCTTAATTTGTAAAGTGGGAGGTCCCGGAACGCAGAGGGGGGTCGGTCCCGGCAACTCAAAAGTCGGGGTTAAGGTGATGGACCACACATGTGCTATAGCCCTACACTAAAAAATAAATACATAAAATAAGGCCAATTTACCCTCTCTAAGTAAGTAAGCATAAACCAAACATCACTGTGCCCATAACAGGACAATATTTATTTTAATTTCAGAACACTGACAAAAAAGCATGACCACATCAGTGTTTTCGTCGGACTGGGTGCTAAATAGGCTATATAAAAATAAAATAAAAGGAAAACCAAGCAGACACTGCAACATTGCTTTCTCAAACAATAATAGCCCAACAAGTATGATTCAGACTATTAAATCAACTAAAAATCAACTTGGTGACACAAACAATCCATTGTTGATAATGTAACAACAACAACAACAAAAAAAGTCCACTCTGGCCATCACTTCGGCAACTTGCGGGACGTGCAATTTAAAATCATGTAGACATGCTGAAATTAAGCCCCGTCACATAGCCTACTGAGCAACAGACTGAATAAGCTCACGCATAGATAATTTACAGAAAATCATATGGTGCTTGCATCCTAATCAATGGCAACACAAAAACAGAATAATTGCGATGTCGGAGTCGGACTATTAAATAATCTCCAAATCAACTTGATGACACAATCACTCAGCGCTGACAACGTAAAAACAAAAAAAGTAAACTTGAGTATTCTTAGGCAACTTGAGGGGCATCCGATTTTAAATCATGTAGTACACATGCTGAAATTAAGACCAATCGCATAGCTTATTGATCAGCAGGCTGGAAAATAAGCTCACACGTAATTATAATGGAAAATCACATAACAAGCGCATGCATATAATCAATGACAACACAAACAAAGCAGATAAATATTGTGATGTCTTCCTACCGTCAACTTAGTCTATTTATCCAAAACGGTCCATACAGCATCCATGGACCCGGCCACTTTACCCCCACTTCTTCCTTTGCTCCTGGTGTCCTGCGCTGTTCTGTGTCCTTTTGCAATCATCATCACCTTTTGTCATCCCATTTTCTTGATCCCCGAGTAGGTCATCATTCCCGCTAGCAGTTGCAACATCATTAGCACCAACAACGTTGCTGGTGCTGCTGTGTCCACCGGTGTCTCGGTCTCCGCACTGTTGATCCGCCGATACGATTTTGGCAAAAGCTAACTGCAATTTCAAAATCATTGCGCGCTGGTGTAACCTATGATCTTCTCCCCCCCCCTCCATTTCCGTAACCTAAAATTCACCTGAATGC
Source organism: Atherinomorus stipes (assembly GCA_023101725.1). Classification (NCBI taxonomy): domain Eukaryota; kingdom Metazoa; phylum Chordata; class Actinopteri; order Atheriniformes; family Atherinidae; genus Atherinomorus; species Atherinomorus stipes. The sequence continues at coordinate 71,200 of JALJCO010012076.1, read as the reverse complement.
ATCTAAAGAATTGAAACACGAGATTTTTTGTGTGAACTCAAAGCGGAATATATGGTGAGAAAACAGATAACACTTTTAAACAAAAACAGATATTTAATTATTATTTTTTATTTATTCATAGTGAAGGGGGGTGGCGGGTCCATTAAAATAGGTTCCGGATCATATATCAGAGGTGCCGGAACGCGTTCCGCTGGATCCGGCTCAAATTAAGCCCTATTACCACGTACCAAAACTAGCATGTTTAGCTAGCGTTAGCCAACTTAAACTAACGTTAGGGAAGGTAACTTCATATTTCTTTCCAGCAAAGTGACAACATGTTTCCTCAAATACGATGTTCCCTTACCTTAGAACAGATGTAGACATCCTTGTTCATTTTATCCACGTTCAGTTGATGTTGTGGTCTGATGCATAACTTTGGCTCGATGTGACTTGGTAAAAGGCAAAAAATACACCCAGTCGCCTAGCCTCTCAGGATACCTAGTGTCAGAGTTGCATGTACCCCATGCACACTGTTTGACCATTTTAAACTAAAAAGAACACATAAAAACAAACAAAAATGGACTAACTTCAATGTATTTCAATGGACGTTCAAGCTGAGAATGTCTGAGTGTATGGGATAGCTGTGCGCACTGTGATTGGCTCATCGCGTGTGGGGGCGTGGTTTAGCCATAGGTCAATTGGTCGAGAGCTCCGCGGTTCAGTACAGTCAGCCATCTTACTTCCGTGTTGGAAATAAAAAAAACTAATATTTAACACCAAATCAGTTTCTATAGTAGCAATGGGAACATATTTAGCTTATAAATGCCTGTATTTGACTTTTGGCACGTTTGAAAAGCATGATACAGCTCCTTTAAAGCTGCTGTAACTGTTCTAAAATGAGCAGAACAACGGTAAGGCTGATATTTTGGAGCTTCTTTTTGCTTCAGTTTAGTGTTGCTAGGCAGCGAGAAATATGCTGACGAGGCTAGACCGTCTGAATTTAGCAGCCTGTCACTTCCACCTTATGTGGTCTAAGGAGGACCCGGGCTACATAAAAGAGGGTAGGATGCGTCCTTATGAAGATCTAGCCCCTGAATTTGGACATAGCCGATGACTGCATGTTTCCTGTGTTTGGGAGGAGAAAGAGTAGCACCTGCAGCCGGAGCTGTTACTAACCACGCTCCCTTCACGGCACGCCCACCACACCAATGACAGCACGGTAAAATCTAACTCTAAAGCCCATTCATACCTGACAGTAAATACGGATACAGACGCTTTCATCCGTATCCGGAGGTCATTTCGTCCGTCTGCATGTCTGTTGTGAGAGAGCTTACAAATCCAAAGTGCTCCAGACGAAACGAAGCAATACCACCGGAAACTGTGGGGGCAGTATAGAGTCAAGAGTATACAGTTTACCCATTTGTGAAAATCGAAGAAGAAGAGTAGGAACATATAAAATTAACCATAATAATCTGACTCATGTACCCATTGACAGTAACGTGGCATGATGTCCCCACTGGGGTCAGCCTGACTGTGCAGCACATTGTTTTATAGCCTAATTTAACCATGAAAATACATTTGATTTCACAAAGAGCAAGGAACAAGCAATAGCATCATGGATCGTTTTTTATAAAAGATAAGCCCCACAAGAACCGGACATAATTGCTACACTGGTGTGACTTGAAATTTTATGCACTTTTGAAAGGTGCCCTGACCGAAAAAAGTTTGAGAAAGGCTGCCGTGGAGGGTGTACGGAGCAACATTGATAACTACGCTGAAACTGGACAGACATACACTGCCCGGCCAAAACAAAAGTCGCCAACAAAAAAAAAAGGTCAAACATTTAACATTTCGCTGGACCGCCTTTAGCTTTGATTCGCTGTGTTTCCAGAAGCTTCTGCAATGTCACCAGATTTATTTGCATCCTGTTGCATCAATTTTTCACCAAGATCTTGATGATGATTGTAGAGTCTGACCACAGCACATCCCAAAGATTCTCAATGGGGTTCAGGTCTGGACTCTGTGGGGGCCAATCCATGTGTGAAAATGATGTCTGATGATCCCTGAACCATCTTTCACAATCTGAGCCCGATTAATTCTGGCACGGTCATCTTGGAATATGGCCGTGCCATCAGGAAAGAAACATCCATTGGTGGAATAACCTGCTCATTCAGTATATTCAGGTATCAGCTGACCTCATTATCTGAGCTCATACTGTTGCTGAACCTGGACCTGAGCAACTGCAGCAACCCCAGATCATCACACTGCCCCACAGGCTCATACAGTAGCACTAGGCATGATGCTGCATCACTTCATCTGCCTTTCCGGTCACATTTCTTCCTGGAAGACGATGGTCCACTATCCTTCCAGTTTTCCATAATGCGTTGGACTGTTCTGAACCCAGTTTTACTAGTTTCTGCATCTCTTTAGATGTTTTCACCTCTTCATGCCAATGATTTGACCCTTCTCAGACAGACTAACATCTTTTCCAAGACCACGGATGTGTCTTTCCACATGGTTGTTTAGGAAATGAGAAGCAACTCATTGCACCAGTTGGGGTTAAATAACTTGTTGCCAGCTGAAAGATAATCGCCCATGCAGTAATTATCCAATAGGAGGCTCGTACCTATTTGCTTAGTTAAATCCAGGTGGCGACTTTTTTTGAGACGTTTGGTACAGATGAGCCAATTCCGTCCATATCCGAAGGGATGAAGCAAGCTTATCCCTCGTCACAAAGCGTTGCGAGTATAAACCTTCAACTAACACCCCAACAACACAGATGTATGAGACCATATGAAAAGTAAAAAGAATACAAAAGAGGCTGTTTTTGTTATATGATTTTTTTTTTTTTTTTTATATCAATGCATAGAAGTAGTTTTGATGTCAATGCTGTGCCTACAGATCACAGGACAGGTGAACAACATCCAACCCTCAGAAAGGAACAAGTCTGCATCATAATATATTCTAACCTCCAATTAAAACCAGACGGAAGCCTCCAGCAGCACCACAGTAAAGGCTTCGGCTAATTAGCAGAGATGCTAAGGCAGCTCACCTTTCACTGTGTCCAGGCTTCTCCACTGCTTTTCATCCATTTCAAACTCTCTTTGAGCCTTAATATGCTGACTTTCACGTTTATTTGTGAAGGCAGAAGATGGAGGATCTCAGTGGGGAAGCAGCAGAGGAAAACCTGCCGTAGCGTTCCCGAGCCTCCGTCTGACCTCTGGAGCTACTGTCCTTCCAGACAACAGCTGTCACACATCATCCCATGCCATGATGTGAGCTTGGCTTTTACCTTGAGAAAAGTGTCTTTAGATTTATCAGGTCTAAATAATTAGATGGTTATCTTTGCTCACGAATGTTAAAAACTAGTGAAATGAACTTTTTCCATTTATCTCCAGCTGCTGCAGTTACCGGTTACTTTTGGCACAAAGATGCAGTAACCAGATGTAAGCTGGCGTTTCCTCTGCATGTGTTTCACAGACATCCATGCTGAAATCACATCTCAACAACATGCTACCAAAGAAAGAAAGTTTTTTTTTCTTTCTTTTTTTCTGTCTTTCCTTTAAAAAAAAAAAAAAATCTGAGTAAGGCTCAGTCTCATTTCTCTTTTTTACCCCTGCCCCTTGCCACTTTAAACAGAGCAACAAGGGGTAGGGCTAAAAGTCAACCCCTACAAATTGGGACATTCCTTCAACAATCACATACATCCTCATAGGGCTGGGCGATATGGCCTAAAAAAAATTCTTCATTTTTTTTTTTTTACAATTTTCTTCCACAACAAAAAAATTGCAAATTAATTCATTTAATTGATTTTTCGTCTAGGCCTACGTCATCAGTGATCCGCAGTAAAATTTTGAGTGCCACCAGAAAGCTCTAGAAATCAGGCCGTCGACAGCTGTGAATTCACACTGCCAGGCTAATGTTAACATTACGTTAGATTTGTGCATGATATTCCCACTTGTGTTGTAGTCCACGATGCCCTCCGTGTAACTTAAGACCAGCTGCAGAAGTTTCCACTGATCATCTATCACTGCAGATTATCAGGGCTGCCTACAGAGCACTGCTGCTTTTCAGCCCGGTAGCGTTTATGTTACTGAAGCTTCAACAGTACCAGCCATTTTTTTCATGTGCATTTTACAAAGAAAATGGCCGTTAAACATTTAAACATTAAACTAGACAATACAATGGTTGTCATACATTTTAAAACTCTATCTGTGGAGGGAATATTTACATTTGTGGATTTTTGTGGACATCGGTAAGGTAGAAGCCACCTTACCGATGATTCGAAAATTTGTCATAACTGTTCGTTATGTGTGAACCTGAAAATCCTTCGTTTGAAGGGGTATATAGCCCAACCACTTATCCATACCCCTCTGTCGTACCCCTACAAATGAATGTGCAAGACAGAGAGGAAGAGCTAAGGGGGAGAATTGAGATTGGGCCTTCGTGGGACATCAACACCTCATCAGACTAGAGGTTAAAAACTTCCTTCACACAACTACACTCAGGTCCTCTTTATCAGGTCCACTGGCTCCTTAACACCATTGTCTGATCAGCCAATCACATGGCAGTACCTAATCACGTAGACATTGACGAGGCCACCAATGAAGGAAACTGCTTCATAGTTAATGCAGGACAACTCATGTTTCCGCCAGAGTAAAACATGGAGCTGTATCGGATGGTAGTGGTCTGCTGAGTTCTTCATCGTCTCCTGGCCATCGCTTTTAGGTCCACTTCTTCAGTCTGCATTAGTCTGTTAATTCAGATGAACTGGACTTCCTGAGCAACCAAACCAGGATTTAAACACACATGTCCAATCTGGAAGCTGAGAAGACCACACCAGGAGCCACTCCTCTCAGCTAAGAACAAGAAACTGAGGCTACAATTCACACAGACTCACCAGAACTGGACAATAGAAGATGGAGACACGTTGCTGGTCTGATGAGTCTCCATTTCAGCTCCACATTCAGATGCTAGGCTCAGAATTTGCTGGAAACATAAAGAAAGCATGGATCCATCCTGCCTTTGAACAAGGCTTCAGGCTGCTGCTGGTGTAATGGTGTTAGGGAGATTTTCTTGGCCCACTTTTGGTCCCTTAGTTCCAACGTTGGATGGTTTAATCACCACAGCCTACCTGAGTATTGTTGCTGACCATGTCCATCCCTTTATGACCACAGTGGAGCATCTTCTGATGCTACTTCCAGAAGGATAACGCACCATGTTACAAAGCTCATGTCATCTCCAACATGACCATGAGTTCATTGAACTCCAATGATCTCCACAGCCACCAGATCTCTGTCCAACAGAGCAGCTTTGGGATGCAGTGGAATAGGAGATTCTCATCATGGATGTGGTGCAACAGAAGATCCTCATCAGGGGGCGGAGCAGCCCCCGACATGGTGGAACGGGAGATTCTTATAACGGATGTGGTGGAATGGGAGATTCTCATAATTGATGAGGTGGAATGAGACATTCATATTATGGATGTGATGGAAAAGGAGATTTTCATCATGGATGAGGTGGAATGGGAGATTCTCATCGACGGAAATATAAGATGTGATGGAACGGGAGATTCTCATCATGGATGAGGTGGAACGGGACATTCTCATGATGGATGCAGTGGAATGGGAGATTCTCATGATGGATGTGGTGGAACGGGAGATTCTCATTGACGATGTGATGGAACGGGAGATTCTCATCATGGATGAGGTGGAATGGGAGATTCTCTTCGACGATGTGGTGGAACAGAAGATTCTCATCATATGGTGGAACGAGAAATTCTCATTATGGATGTGCAGCCAACAAATCTGCTGCAACTGTGTGATATTATCATGTCAATATGGAGCAAAATGTTTTGGGAACGTTTCCAACACCTGGTGGGATCCATCATTCCCACTAAGAATGGGGTCCAACCCGACCCAGTGGAGCTGATGAAGAGGACGGTGAGTTTATGAGTGTGTTGAATAAATTCTGTTGGACGATGTGAGGCTGCTTTATCTGCTGCATTAATCATGTAAACATCATTAGTAGATCTCTGTCTGGACCCATCATGCTGAACACAACACAACAAATATGATGATTTTACTTCAGATAGTTTTCATTATTAAACAGTTAAAGTGCTGAGTCACATATTTATAATCAGTGCAAACATGGAGCCAAATCTCTTTGGTACCAACCATAAATCACTCTCATGAATATTAGCTGTAGCTACAGTACACCATTCATTTCAACACTAACATCCCATAAATGATTAAATAAATGTTAAACTACCATCACATTATTCTCTGTTCTTACACTTTAAACGTGCAATAAGTTTAATTTTCACCTCCATCACAAACTGAGATGGAGGATCACTTCCATCCTTCATCCAACTTTAATGACTCATGTAATGCAAACCATATTATTACATTTCCTGAGATGAAGGATTAGCTCTCAAAAACATGGCTCTGAAATTACATTAAACTTGTTTCTGATGAAAATTTAAAGAAGGCTTTGTGGATGTTATGACACTGAGTATTATTGTTTCTTTTCTCTCTGAACTTCACAACTCAGACATTTTCTGTGTGAATGATGGTTGCATCACCGCGTCATGGACGTTGAGCAGCGGATCGTTAACTGCTCCTCAGACGGTGGTCAGCATCGATCCAGCCGAACCAGAGCTGGCCATCATGTGGGTCACCAGCGGCGATGACCCCTCCCCCTCCACCGCCTCGGCCCCGATCAGACCCTGCTGCTGTAAGTTGAGGATGGAGTCGGCGATGATCCGGGCCGTTTTCTTCTGGTATCCCCCTGACGTCACCATGAGAATGGGGATACCCCGTCGTTTGGCAGCCTTGAACACAATCTCGTCTCTTTTAACGATGCCCTGGCAGGAGGAGAGAAAAGCTGAGTATTAATCTGCAGACTTCGTATGCCGGGTAGAGCCGCCCATCATACTGATGCTGGAACTCTACTTTGGCAACATAAGGCGCTTTCGGACAGTAGGAACCTTTTGGAGTTCCTATAACCTTTTCGGGAACCAGGCCATCTTTTTGCGCATTCAGACATACAGGAACGAGACACTTCGATCCTCAGTTCCTATAACCTTTTTAGCTCCTACTCCGAGGCAGGGTCTTTTCGGGGTTCCATAGGAACTGAAATATGTAGGTGTTTGGTGATTGGTAGAACTTGCAAGCCGCGCCCCTTGCATGACCTCTGCTTCTTCCGACCCCGCTATATTTAAAAAGTCCTACAGCTGTTTACCTGTTTACTGAGATCGTAATAACAACAAGAACTATTACACTATCATACTAAAGTGTCCAGGCGCACTTCAACAAAAGGTAAACAAGGCGTGACGTGATACATATGACTGTGATGAGGGAAAGCTGGTGAGTTGGCTTTTATAATAGCTTTGAATAAAAGAGATGGAAAACCCAAATACAGTTGCAAATTGTGTCAGTACAATCTGCACCACTTTAGTGGGCGTCCACTAAAGTGTCCGGGCGGACTTCAACGAAAGGTAAACAAGACGTTAGTAGGGCAGCTTTCCAACATTGGGCTGTTTCATTATGTGATTCAAATGACCGTGATGATTGAAAGCTGTTAAGCTAGCTTTTTAGTGATGGGAACATATTTAACTTATAAATGCCTGTATTTGACTTTTGGAACGTTTGAAAAGCATCATACAGCTCCTTTAAAGATCAACATGAAGCCTCATTCGACTGGTGTTGGTGACCAGCTATTTTTATTTATTCTTCCACCCTCTTATAGCACTTTTACTCACAAATCCCTAGTCATTTCTCAATGGTTTATGCGGCCTCATCTGTCAAGGGGTGGTACTACATGTATAGTTGTAACATTAAAGCCTCTTTCAGACTTGTGCTGGAAAGCGGTAATAGTGCAGACTTTGTCCTCTATATGGTTTGCATTCAGACAAACGTTATGCTCTTTCACCTCGGAGATGGAGCGGACATGTACTGGCTGACCTCCATATCATAAGAGCGGAAATGTTGCGGTACGTCGTTTTGGCTAAACACACAAGAAAATGCACCGGACAGAGTTTTAGGGAGAGTGGGGCTGAACTGACTTATTCGGAACATTTCCTGATTTTTGAACGTGGTCGGGGCGCGATACGTCCACGAGGAAGCGACGCGTTTGAAAAGACGAGTCCGGTTAAAGAGCGGATGGACTTCACCACTCGCTTATGTTCCACAATGCAAGTCTAAAAGCCGCTTGAGCACTATTTCACAGGAGTCAAATCGCAAAGTTATCAGCTCCTCACAGTTTTCTTCATTTCGATTTGTATTTTGTTTACGGTGTGTGTCTCGCATTATTATTTTGGCTCTCAGGACATTTAATAAAGATGATACAACTGTCCTGCGTCCCTTACGATAAATAAAATAATATTCCTCGTAAAATTCTGCCATGTTTTTAACAAAAATCTCCCATAAAAACCACTTCTTTAATTTGTCTAGACATCCCGCCATCTTTAAACCAGTTACATAGCGTGACGGCATCAGCAGGCGCAGGACCTGACCCAATCTGGTAACCTGAGCACATCTGGCACTGATACCGGTTCAATCAGGTGCGGAGGTTTCATTTTCTTTAACCAATCAGAGCACATTACAATCAGAGTGACAGCTGCATCAGTCCTGTTCCTACTGCTCATCTGCTGGTAAATTACAGCCTGAAAGACATTTTTAGCATTTTCTTCTTCTGCTTCTTTTAAATTAAAACGGTGACCTCAAAATATATTACTTTGCATATCACCCAAGCCTTTATTACCCACCAGGGAGAATAAATATTCATAACACACCTGACTAAAATACCAAACTATGACTTCAAAGTCAAATATGGAACAAGGGTGAACAAGTGTGTGAAAATGTCAACCAGAGCAAAGGGGGAATTCCAATTCCCCCTTGGCCCTAACCCTGCGTTTTGCGTGTTTATGTGAAAGGGTAGTGGTGCCCTGATTCTGGTTCAGACCGAGGGGGAGGGGGAAGTGGTAGGGCTATCTGGCCCTCGAAATGGAGATTTTACAGGGGCACACTAAAAACGAGTGGTTTGATATTACCCACAATTTCATGCGAAATACGGGCAAAAGGTGAAGAAATTGGCAGCAGCAGCCAAAGAAACGCACAAATGCATTTTTTTGTAAATAAAATATGAAAATTGCGATTTTAGAATTGTTTTAATGTATTACAGTTTTATTACAAATGTGAAAAAATCACTAGTTTTGTAACGTTATTTGCATCTGCTCATGTCTGTAACGTAACGCTGACGTAACATTTGATTCCTCTTTGTTCAGACTTTACAACCTCATCTCCAAAATGCATAGCCCGTCACCTGCTGCTATCAGAACAGCATGGGAGCAGGACCTCGGCTCTCCCTTTGCTGATGAAATGTGGGGCCTAGTACTTGAACGCATAAATTCTTCCTCTATATGTGCCAAACATGCACTTTTACAGTTTAAAGTAGTCCACCGGATTAATTTTTCCAAGAAAAAGCTGGCATGTATCTACCCAAGTGCGACAATTGTAGGTCTGCCCCTGGCTCCCTCCTCCATATGTGCTGGTCCTGCCCCTCCCTGTCTAGCTACTGGGTATCGTATTTCCACTCTATATCAGGAAGTCCTTAATTATCAAATTCCTCCATATCCCTTGACTGCTATCTTCGGTGTGCCGAAAGACAAAGATGGGTTCTTAGCCTTTTCCTTCTTGTTGGCCCACAGGGCCGTTCTGATATGTTGGAAGGACTCCACTCCTCCCTCTACCTCATGCTGGATCAGGGACACAATGGCCCTCATTTATCAAACAACTGTAGAACTGAGCGCACATTTGATCGTAAAAAGGATCGTACGATTGGATCCACATGTGAATAATTAAAACGTTCGTATCGGAACAAACTTGTCGTACGAACAAAAGAGTCTTGATAAATACCATGGCTGAAATCCATTGTGGTTAACATGTCACGCCCATGGTTACGCCCTTAAATATTCATGGTTCAGAGACCTCACTCAGCAAGGTCACCATGGAGAGGAGAAATTCTGCCCCCAAAAAAAGAAACTTTTGGGGGGGGGTCAAGATAGAAATCCCCATTTATGAGGTGGGAAAGAATAAAGAGGTGCAGTTTGGCAGCTAAAACCGGAGTCAGACGTGCACAAAACTGCTACACGGAAGAGGATCAGTCAGCCTCGCTGGTGTTGAACGGACTTCGGCTGAGATATTAAGTCTCAGCTTATTTGTTGTGTTAGTTAAGTTTAATAATAACCCAAATCTGTTAAAAAAAAAAAAGTCACAATTCTTTAGCCTATAGGTCAAGAAAAAGTGGTCCAATATGAAACTTGCCACCAGGCGAGTGGGTTAGGAGATGTGCACGTTATTGTTTGTTGTCATGACTGTAATCCCATGCTAAAGTGTAAGTGACACACTGACTAGGGGAGAAAAATTTAAAAATGGTTATCCTGTGGTTGTTTGCCCCTTTCATATTTGTCTGTGTAAATTACAACAATAAAACAACCTTTGAAAGAATGAAAGAAATTTGAGTCGAAAGCGTCTTCGTTTCCTTTCATTTTTACATTTTTCAGCCCAAAGGCCCCCCCCCCCCCAAAAAAATCCAATTGCTCAGGAAAAAGGAGATTATTGCTGCTGCAGACTGCATTGTGAACTCTTCCGTAAACAGCTGTGATGTTTACGGATGTTTACTGCACCACGGGTGACTGTTGGTGACACATGAGGATTTTGAAGGGTTGTCCCATTTCTTAGGGGAATAATTCAATCTGAACCGAGGGGTGGGGCTAGGGGTAGGGATGAAAATAGGAATTGGAATTGGGCCAAAGACCAGGGCCAGGATGGCCCTGATGGATGGCGTTTCAGTACCTGTGGTGAAATGGAGAGTCCTCCCAGGGGGTCTCCGTCCAAGATGTCTGTCCCCGCGTTATATACGATGATATCAGGACGGACCTCGTTCAGGGCGCCCTCGGAGTGCAGCTCCACCTTCTGGAGATACTCCGAGTCTTCGGTGCCCCAGTCCAGCTCCACCTTCCTCTTTATGGCCCCTGAGGATGGAGTCAAAGTTTACCAGGATGATGCGGCTTGAACATGGTGAAGTTATGGAGGAAAAACCAGGAGATCTGAAACATTTATTCTTATTTCCATTTCCCAAAACTGAGATGAAGCATTGGATAACAAACTGATGTCCGTTTCCTGATTTCTGCTCAGGACAAGAACAAACCGGATAAAGAGTGGTCTGACTCTGGGAGAGAGAAGGAACTGTGAGTGTTGCTGCCAAGGAGAGGAAGAATGAGCCAAAACGGGAAGTCTCCATGGAGATAAAGCATGCCGTCTGGTCTTATATCTCATCGCCCTGGTTCCAGTAAGGATAGCATTGGGAACCCTCTCCCGCCAAATGTATTTTCATGTGGGAATACGTCTGATTTGTTTGAGACTGAACATGTAAAGCATCCTTTAGCCCAACATTTACCCCTACATCATCGCATTTTAACTTGGGCAGAGTATAAAATCAGTAAAAATGACTTTCCCCAGACCTGTAAATGAACTTTCATACGGTGAAATCTTTCCATCTCCGTCACTGCTGGACAGAAAACAACACAAATACAGCAGAATTACCCCCAAACAGCTGCACTCATTAAAATCAACCAAAACAGCACTAATTAAATTAATGAAAGTATTTAATAGAAAGTGGTGAATCTGCAGTTTAGACATTTCTTTTCCAGACATGTTGTAATTAGAGTGTACATTAATAATGATGAAGAAGGTTAATTAGTGCCTTCATGTCTCAGGTTCAAGCAGGATGAAGCAGCAAAGCTCATGTGAAGCATGTAAAACAAAGTTCCTGTGGGTCTTTGAAGAGCTCTGTCACGAAGAGTTTAAAAGCTGTGGAGGAGGAAGAGAATATGCTCGGCCTTTTATCTGAAACACACCAGAATACACATTTATTTCACGTCAGTAGCAAGTATACAATGTCCTGAATGAAGAGGAAAATTTCTGAATGATGGAGAGGATTATGTATCTATGAGCAGGATTGTAAACAGGAAAGAGTTTTCAGGCTAAATGATGATGATGCATCATCTTAGTGTTTTTTTTAACTACACAAACCATTAAAATGCATTTTTGCATTAGGGGTCACACAGGAAAAAAGAAAGAGAAAGAGCAGAAAACATGTTCCTAACTCACTTTTGGCATATGCATCCCCGGGATAGATGTAGCGATTATACATGTCCATGATGAACACGCGCCTGTCATCCAGGAAGTCCCGTTCGTGTCCGTTTCCCTGGAAAACAGGAGGACCACAGCTTCCATTGGAAACAGTTTAACCATGTCTCTGACAAACCCGATGACATTCCTGGCAGTCTCGCTGCATTTGCTCCACACAGGTGTCTGGTTTACAAAGCCAGCAGTGCTGCACGGATAACACCAGGTTAGACCTCCTGTCACCAATACAAAGAGTCCAAGTTATCCCATTTTCTTCCTTCAGTTTGCTGCTCCACCTGTCTGGCTGCTGTCAGGAGGAGAAGACTACAAGACCTGTTTTTGTTTATTTGTTAGCTTAAATAAACAGACAACGACCTCACATTTGTAGCTACTATATATTCTTCATATTTTCTGTCACAGATTCACATCTTTGTCTCAGATTGAGACAATGAATGAGTGTGGAATGAGCTTCTGCTGAATATTATGCTGCGTTCCATTTGCCTCGGAACTGGGAAGTGAAATTGAATCGACCCCAGCCTTAGCAGTGAAGACCAACGACACGGCAGCAGCCAGTCATGTGGACATGGTGAAGACAACTTGCTGAAGTTCAAACTGAGCATCAGAATGAGGAAGAAAGGGGATTTAAAGGATAACTTTTTTAATGCAGAAGCGCGCATCGTGTATGCTCGGCCCCGAAAAGTGCGTAGAACACCCTGATAACTAACGGAAAGCTAAATCTGGACTCACGGTACAATAGTACTTGTTTGTTCATTCATTCTACTTAAAGTACTGATGAAAATCAAGGAGTTTTACAGCAGATAATGCCTTATATAGTGGTTGCCCCATCTCCGCCATTATTACTGGATGTACAACGAAGGGCAACTTAACATAATATCTTCTGAACGACTCAAAGTGATGCAGAAACTTTACCGGTGAGTAAATGCACATATAAACTCCTAGAAATAAGGTCTAGGTTGAAAAAAAAAGAAAGTTATCCTTTAAGTTGCTTTGAACGTGGCATGGTTGTTGGTCTGAGTATTAACTGGGATTTCTACCACAACCATCTCTACGGTTTCCAGAGAATGGTCTGAAAAAAAGAAAATACCCAGAGAGCAGCAGTTGTCTGGACCAGAATGTCTTGTTGATGTCAGAGGTCAGAGGAGAATGAGCAGACTTGTTGGAGATGAATTAAAGGCAACAGGAGGTCAGATAAGCACCGATTCCAACCAAGATATGCAGAGCAGGGCATTTAGACACTTACAGGATCCAAAAACTAAACGAGATCCGACCACTTCATTACAGACTGATGGAGTTACTCATGTCACAAATCTGTTGTCTGAAGAGGTTTTATTTTCAGGTTAGTCAGAACACGGCTGTTTCCTCCTCCATTTAGCCGTTGCACGTTTGCGTCTGTGCAGATTAAGGACTGAACGGTCCAGTCGCTCTCCGCCCTGCTTGGTTTGGGATGGTGGAGCCTCCGCCATATTTAGGGCAAACCGAATGTGAGTGTGTGGGGGTAGTGTTTAGGAGCTGGTTTGGGATGGTGGAGCCTCCGCCATATTTAGGGCAAACCGAATGTGAGTGTGTGGGGGTAGTGTTTAGGAGCTGGTTTGGGATGGTGGAGCCTCCGCCATATTTAGGGCAAACCGAATGTGAGTGTGTGGGGGTAGTGTTTAGGAGCTGGTTTGGGATCGGGGCATGAAGACTTGTTCTGGACGGTGATGCTGCTGGGAGGAATGATTTGTGGATCTTTCCGTGCTGCAGCGGACGTGAAAAAGCCTCTCTCTGAGCATGCTCTGATGTTTCTTTGTTGTGGAAAGGATACTCCATCATTTCCAGCAGCTTGTGCAGCGTTCTTGTATGATTCCTGGTTATTAGGCTGCGGTTTGACTGCGAACAGATCAAACTGGCTCATTTTACACAATGACTACATCAACAAGTCTGTGAATGTTCAGTTTCCTTCAACACCATAAGGCAGCCTGAGGCTATAAATCACCTCGTGTCTGAGCCCCGGCCTCCTGTCATCTTTTGGTCTCATTCTCTCTCCCACATCCTGCACGGTACAATAAAAGGCTGCTGTCAGCCTCAGACAGGCTTTTTCCCTCAGTTCTTCACAGCAGATATTCTCCCTCAGCAAGCTCAAACATCTGGATCAAATATTAGAAACATCTATCACGACTTAAAGGCTGAATACTCTTTGAGATTTCAAATATTCATAGGAAACAGCTTCTTCAAATGTAAGAGCCATTTTTATTGTTATATGTTCGTTTGCCTATAATCCTAATCTGAAAAAACATGAAGTGGTATGGAAAATAAATCCGTGTTACTTCCGTGTAATTCATGATTTGTGGAGCCAAAATGGGGAGAAGATTTCATGTTGGAAAAACTGAAAAACCCTGAAATAACACCTGGAAGGGTTTTTTTTTTATGGAAGGGACGTATTTAATCAGTCCTACAGTATACAGCAGCAGTTCTTAACTGTCAGTTTCCCGCCTAAGGATGCTAGATAAAGACCCAAGAGAGAGTCCTGTTTTCCATGAGCTCAGCTGCAACACAGCTTCCCACCACTTGGTGGCAGCAATGTGTCAGTCAGCTGTTTAACAAACTCTGACTAGCAGGAGACGTACAGCTAGCTGCTATACTGTAGCCAAAGTTGTGGACAAGGACGTAAAAAAAAAAGAAAAAAAGAAGGTTTAAGTTTTATGGTGAGTTTAGGGACTGCAGGAACATAAAGAAAACATATTAATAAATAAAGACACTAACTGAAATAGATGATATGGTATGGCAGAGGGTCTCAAACTTTTAGAGCTACGATCCCCAAAATAGCATACGTTGGTGTTCACCTGTCAGCACCCCAGTGTTGTTTTCGTTAACGATGACCAGGGCCAGATTAACACTTCGTTGTACCCTGGGCAACAATATTCAACGGCCCCCATCATCACGACCCCAGGAGCACCAAAATCTGGCCATATACACAATAAATTACTGTAATATACTGTAAACATACTCAGTACTTCAAATTCTAACTGTAATCAGCTATATTTTGATGTACAAATATTCAAATGCTCATAAAACTACAAACTACTAATTTGTCTTTGTCAAGACAGTCACCTGCATATGATGCTATGAAAACAAGACACATCAGCATCTGTATAATCTGGTCAAATTGGTCCACTAAATTTAGAGGGAGAGAAGTATCCTCCGTTTTCACATAAAATAAAAGAATTTTAACAACACTTATTCCCTGTAGAAATGCAATGAATTTATCGAGCCATCACATAAGTCCACAGACAACACATTAAGAAACATTTTGGTACTCTGCTCATAAGCAGAAATCACCCTGACAGGTTGATCCTGTCTCCTTAGAATTCAACAAGGCAATCAACTTAGTCAAACATTTTTAAATCTGCCAGTTTTCTCTCATTAACAGCACACAATTTACAGCATTTTCATAGAGCTGGCACCTCAAGGAAAAAAAAATCAATAAAATGCAGTATCAGCATCATCTGCTCATATAAACATTTTGCTCTTAAGCTCATTTCAACATGTTGGAAAACAGAACTACAACATGCCACATCACAATTCAACAGACATTTTAGTGCAATTAAACATTTGGAACTCTGTCAATTTCTCTCAAAAGACAAGACAAAAATAAATGCTATATAATCTGGCAAAAAACACAATTCCAATCCTAAATAATGAGTTATTTAGGAATGATCCCTTACTTGTTTTAATTTGAAATCCTTTCATTTTCAATAGAAACCACCTTACACTGGCTTTTTTCTAGACTGTCCAAAAACTGGTCTAAAATGTCCTCAAAATCAAGTCCATTAACAAGCTCATTTTCAATGGTTAGAGATAAAGTACAGAGAGCTCTATTTGTGCAAAATTTCTTTCAAGAAGACAACAATAAATGCAAAAAGATATACAATTACAATATACAAAATACACAATTCTGATACTAAATAAATACTGAAAAAGTGCATGTTTGAACTTGAAATGCTTTCATTTGGCAAACACATCTTACACTGGCTTTTTTCTGGACTTTGACTGTGCAAACTGGTGTATAATATCTTCAAAATCAAGGCCACTAACAAGTTCATGTTCAATGGCTAAGAGAGAAAGTGCAGAGAGCCGTGTCTGTGACATTGTGGTCCTCAGCTCATTTTTAACCCGTTTCAAAACAGAAAACGACCTCTCGCCCTCACAGTTAGTCACAGGTAAGGTTAAAAACAGTCTTAGTGCAACATAAACATTTGGAAATGTTGTCTTCAGTCCATGTCTGTCAAGAGCTTGCAGCAGCTGTGCAGGTGAAGTCTCATTCTGCACAAAGTGCTTGAACTGAATAAGTTCATCTGACAAGGAACTATCCAAATGTGTTGGATAAGTGGAACTCTGCTTAGCAGCTCTCTCACGCACATTGCAATCATTGTCCCTCTCGAATAAAACTCCAAACAGGTCACACACACGTGTGTAAGCTTCGCCCCCCTATTGAAAACCCTCCCCATTAAATAATATTTTTTATTCTTTTATTTATTCTTCTTTTCACCCTGAATCAACATCTTTTTATTTCATTCATCCGTGAAAGAAGCACCAAATGTGAAGGATAGCAGCTCTCGAGGACCGGACTTAGGCACCCCTGTTCCATGCGCTTCGATAGACATGTACAAAGTCTGTCAATAATGACGTAGAATATGTTTCAACCTTAAATTTCTGACTACTGTCACTAAAAACGACTTCGCTGACATCAGCAGACTCATCTGAAAATCTCTTTCTTTTTTTCACACGTTGTGTCAAACTGGTAGTTTTGTGTAGCAATGACTGCGCGTGCTGCTTCTTCAAGCTCTGAAAACTGTTCTCGCAGAGTGCCAACATATGAAAGCAGTGAGCGCAAAAGACCAAGAGCAGTAGCTAAATCCATATTACTTTTTTGGAGTTGATCACTTGTTGCCTTAAATCTACGCAGTACCCGGTCCCACAACATAGTCATTATTACTGTCTCCAGTTTATCAAGTTTTGCGACCAATGCAGCAGCTTCAAGTTTGGTTTGTGTTTTCTCATCACAGTCTAAAGATATTTGGGCTAATATATCTCTAATTGCTCCGTAATTTTCTTTGAGAGCTTTTGTGGAGTCTGCTCTGCAATTCCACCGAGTGGTGCTGAGGGGTTTAACGGTGTATTTAATGTTATGTTTGTTGTTATTAAAAACTGTATTCCAGCGATGTGTTGACGCACTGAAAAGTCTATACAGCGACTGCAGCAGTCCAAAAAAGAGTTAACCTCCTCATAGCAATTATCAACGTAGTTAACACCTGCGAGGTTCAGTGAATGGGCAGCACACGGTGTGTAATGAACTAGAGGGTTTTGTTTTTTCAAGTGCGCCTGAAGCCCGCTGTATTTTCCAGACATGTTGCTCGCATTGTCGTAACTTTGACCACGACAGTTTGACAAGTCTAACCCCAAGCATCGCACCATGTCAATCACAGCTTCAGCTAAGCTTACACCTGTGTGGCTGTGGATGGGCTCAAAGCCGAGGAATCTTTCCACTACTTTGCAATCTGCGCTGACAAAATGAAAAACAAATGTGAGCTGATCTACGTGTGCTAAATCTGGTGTTGAATCAGTGATAAGAGAGAAATATTTTGCATGTTTGATTTCCTCTGTGATCACTTGCTTGGTTTTTTCACCCATTAGTGAAATAAATTCTTCGCACACAGTTGATGACAGGTAAGATGGCTTAGCTCGACCCTTATTGCCGTGCTTCTCAAGGTGCTCCTTTAAAAAGGGGTCAAACTCAGCTATCAGTTCAAGCAGTCCCAGATAGTTCCCATTGTGCGCGGAGCCCAGCAGTTCGTTGTCACCTCGAAATGGCAGTCCTCTCGCTCCCAAAAATTTTATAACAGCAACCACACGTCTAAGGACTTCTTTCCAGTACAGCTGTTCTGACTCACACTGTCGGGCAAGAGAAGCGTCCACTCTGCATGCATATTTAGATCTGTGCAATAAAGACAACATGTTTTGTCTATGTTCTGCACTCTTTTCGTGATCACTGACTCTCTCTGGATGTTTCCAATCACAAAATCCGCTGATGAAGGCATGCTTTTGGGATGACAGGAGTTTGCAGGCATAGCAATAAACTGATCCAGTTGATGGCGAGTAAAGAAGCCACTCTCTTGGCACAATTTGGTTGTTTGGCAGCTGACAGTGAAGCAAATCGTTAGTGAGGGAGCGTTTTCTACTCCCAAGTCCGGACTCCCTTACCGATGCAGGATACTTGGCATCCCGGTTCTGGAAAGCAGCAGGTCCTCGGTAAATCGCCTCTTCCTGCAACCGCTCCGTAACTGCCCCCCACAGTGCAGGATCCCCGGGGAGTAGATGCGTTGAGATGCAGGGGCTGCTCCCAGACTCCACAGGTGGCTCAGGTGACGGTGAGACTGGAGAGCCGTCATCACCGCTTCCCTCAACGGTCGCGCTCGCAGCAGACTCCGGGTTGTTGTTTACAGTCGCTGCCGATGTTCTGGTGGTCTGTGCTGCTTCGCTTTCCGGGCTGTGCAGGTAAGCTAGCGCTGGCGGCGAAGCAGAGTCCTGGCTAGCCGAGTTGTCCTCGTTGTTGACGGAAGCTGACTTCACAGAACTGTCATTCTTACTCTCTTTTTTTTACTCCTCTCCTCTCTTTTTTCGCCCCCCCCTCTCCCCCTTTCTTCCCCCCCCCTACCACCACCATCCTTTTTACAATATTCCCTAAAATAATAAAAATGAATTTTAAATTTGACCTATTCCCTTTCACTTTTTTTTTTTGTTTATTTTTTCTCTCCCTATAATATTAAAATCTTTTATTAAATAATATTATTTACAGATTGATTACCATATTTTTTATTTTATTTTCTTATTTTCCATTATACCTCCTATACTATCTTCTTATAAAACTAAGTATTTCCCCACAAACAAAAATTTTTATATATTTATCCATTATTTTTTACAACTCCCCCCTCTCTTACTTTTTCACTTTCCTCACATATCTCCTCTTCTTTCCTCATTTCATCCCGCCATCCGCCCCCTTTTCGCCACCTTACCTTCTTTCCCTCATTTTATTTCTTTCCATCCCCATCCCCTCGCCTGCTTGACTTCCTCATTCTTCCTTTCTACATCCTTCCCCTCCCACCCCTCATTACTCTCTCATATCCCTATTCTATTCCTTTCGGGCTACCCCCCCACACTCTTCAAATCTTCTATTCCTCCCCTCCTCATCTGCCTCCCTGCCTACTTCTCTTTTCCCCCCGGCGTTATGTTCCCTCTGCGTTCCTTCCTTCCTTGCGGGGGTGCATTCTTAGTGGATGGGAGGCATCCCCGGACCCTCCTAGGCCTCGCTGACTCCCTCCTCTCATTGATTCCATTTCTTTTCCCCCTTTTCCCTCCTTTCCCTTCCCTTTTTTTTTTCTTTTTTTCTCCCCATATTCCCTTTTTTACCTCCACTTCTTCCTCCAATCCTCTCTCCGCCTCCCCCCCCTCCCCCTGTCGCCTTCCCCCTCTTCCTCCTCTTCCTTCATCTCTCTCCTCCCTCTTTATCCACAAGATGCCCCTTAATTATCCAATATTTTTATTCTTCTCTACTTTCCCAATTACCCCATCTTTTATAATACAATTTTTTAATATATATTTTCAATCATCTTTTTTCAAATTTTTTTTTCTCTCTTTTCTTTCATTAATCTTTTATCCATTTACTTAACCTAATTTAATATCTCAATATTAACCTCCCCAATACACTAAATGCTTTCTATCGATATACCTTCCCTTCCTCTCTTTCTTTTTCTCCATTTCCCCCGACCCCCTTAGTTTAGCTCCTTTCCTACTTCTACTTCATCAAAGCCATTCCCTTCCAAATTAAATAACAATAAAAAAAAAAAATAGAAAAACAGCCTATCTTTGTCTTTCTTTTTTTTTTTTAGCTTCCTTCTTCGCGTCCCTTTTTTTAATAAAAAAATTTTTTCCTGGGAAACGCGGCCATTAACATTAACGGGAGTGAAGAAACTGCCTATTTTAGGAATATACTTTAAGTTTTCTGCGTTTCTGATGTCCATCACCTTTTTTAATTTCCGTTTTGCGCTCCCACTTAGCTTTTCCATGTCAAATTTTTTCCTGTTGTAGCAACACTTGACGTCACATAACCCGCTCAGTGTACGTTGATCAGCGTCACCTTTGACCCGCCTCATGGGGTCTGACCAATGATGAGAAGGTCTTAACTTGAGGCCCTCTCTTCATTGATCAGTCCATATGAGACTGACACTCAACTCATGTTCAAAGTCAGAAGCCACAGCACGGCGTCTGTGCAGCGCAAGAGCTCAGGTGGAAAGTTTGTTTCCACGGGAGATTATCAGATACAGTATTTTGCATGTGCCATAGCTGCCCTGGGCCCTTAAGAGGTCGTGGGCCCCTGGGCAATTGCCCAGTTGCCCATATGGTTAATCCGGCCTTGACGATGACAATATCATTTCGTTGACGCCCCCCCCCCCCTTTTTTTTTCCCATGACAATAATGAGATGACAAGCTAAACTTTGATGACTAAAACATGACGAGACGTGTGAATTTTTGTTGACAAGACGAAACTGGGTGAAAATGTTAGTGGCTGGTCTGTCAGACGTTCATAATCCAGGAAATTTATCTGTCAAAAGTTTAAAAAGTAGCTGCATCCTCTTCTTGTCTGGGCGTGCAGACCACCACTTGGTGAGTTTTGAGATTTTGAGCGTTTGACGCTCACACGGGTGGCAGACGCTGGAGTTGGAAAATCTGAATTTTGGCGTCTTAGCACGGGGCATCCACCAATCAGAGCGACTCAATGTCATGACACAGACACATTTTCTGACAGGACGGGAAACACCCAGAAGAACCGGGAGAATCTCCTCTCTCTCTGAAGACAGAGGAGGATAAACGGTGATCTGCGTCCGGCCCCGATGTCTGAACGGCAGTTTGATGACCAGCTATGCCGATGGGATGTAATGGGCTTATAATGCCATCCCGCATCGGGACAGCGGGTCGTTAAACTGGGCCGGTGTATGTTCCAGATGTGCTTGGGTTACACCGCATCAGACAGCTGAAAGCGCCCCTCACCAGAGTGCAGCTCCTGGAGTAGATGGTGAAACTCATCACACTCAGAACACCTGGAATCATCTGGTGAACCAGACAGAGCAGAGATGCCTGATGACGATGTTCCCAAGCTTTGTTCATCACATGAAACTGAGCCCCTCTCTCCTGCATCTGTCATGGTGCAAACAGACCAGTGAGGCTCCTCCCGATGTGCATCAAACGCGCCTTGGCTGGACATCCCTTGACACGTGTCGGGGGCGTGAAGACGCTGGAAATCAAGAGTCTGACTTTTTAGTGACCCAGCATCCAACTTTGGGCGTCAGGCATGTTTTTGACATCCAAATCACGTTTAGCGTGTACGCAGGATCAGAAGCTGAAGCCATTGGAGCTGCCAGTGTCACGCAGCAGGTAAAGAGGACCCTGGAAACAAGCAGCTGAACAAGTAAAATGATTTATTGATTTCCTCCAAAACAAGTCCTGGGATTCCTGGTGGGAAAAGGCAGCCTCAAAAAGGGGGCAGTTCTGGAAAACACAGCAAGCCTTTAACAGACGTGGTCAAAACAGACGTAAAAAAAGGTGCAAGAACCTACAGTACCACTGGTAGCTGTATGACAATCTGGCACTGTGCAGGAGGAAACCCAGTCCTTCATAGCCAGCTGCCAGTCATCAGGTAAACGAGTCCCAGGTGTGGAGGTCATGCCTGCAGCGGAGGCGTGACAGACAGTTTGCACCTGCTTTTCAGATGGACTAAAATACACGCAAAAACCCAGCAAGGCAATGCGTCTCACGGTTGATAAATCGCTTTGCGAGTGCTAAATTAACATATTTACTAAAGCTTTTAAAAAAATTAATCCTGATTAATCACACTTTTATCACTTCTAGAACATTTTAGGGTTAAAGGTGTCTCACCAGGAATTCTGCATTTATCTCTAGTAGACTAGACTACTGAAACCCTGTCCTTACATGTCTCCCTAAAGTCCTCCAGATAGTGGCAGTTTAGTCCAGAAGAGGGAGGTCCCGATCCGATCACGTGGTTTCAGACTCGATAGGAATTGGCTATTGCATCCCGATCAGGAATCCGATAAATGTTTCCTTTACACTGACACGTCAGCAGCGGCCGCCCGCCGTCACCCCTCTCTTTGCCGGGGATGCCCCGACGGCAGCATCTCTTTTTCCTCTGCGTGGTTTTCCTGTCAGTTACAGTTTTATGACCAGCGGTTGGTCTGATTCTGCCTCATATGAGCCGCCGGAGTCCTGCAGCAGCTCAGAGCTGCATGATGCAGCATCACCGGGCAGTACAGGAGTTTAAATAACGTGAGCAGCAGCTGTTTATCCAGAAGGTAAAGTGAAAGCAGCTGTAGCGCTGAAATGAGCCGAGTTCAGAAAGTTTGATCCATTTGTCAAAGCATACGACGATAAACTCATAATATGTACAGTAACACACTGTTCGTATTTGGCGACGCAACGGGCCGATGTGTGCTGGTTTAATGTTACTGGTACAGCACATCTACCTGTTTGACCGGGCTGCAGCTGTGCGACGTGACCCGCGACGGAGTGACAAAGAGAAAGAGAAAAGAATGCCGGTTAAACTTTGTTTGCCATTACATAACTGGGTAAAATTGAAGCACACATTAAATTATCTGTTGTTTCGCAGTTTATTTAAAATCTACTGTGGTGCTTTTATTTGCTGTCCAACAGATAAAGAACCAAACGTTTCCATGCTGCAGAGAAATGGAGAAATAACCAGATAGTTTCCTTTGGGATTTCCACAGACATTCATAAATGATCATTTCCTCATTAATTTGGTGTAAGGGGGAGAAATGTAGGCTAAATATCTTGTTTTAAAAATGTGATTGAAAGAATGTAATTCTTTCATAATAAAGTGTCATAATAAAGTAAAATAAGAATAGATAAAAGGAAAATATATAACAAATGTGACGCCTCCTGACTCCCCAATTCCACCTTCAAGCTATGATTTAAATTAAATAGGATTCAGAATCAGATCAGGCTAGTGTGTTGATGACCCCCCTCACCGACCAGTGGCATCACCACAGATACGGCATGCTGTAGGGAAACACTGTATCTGTCTTTTTCTGTTCAATTTTTATTTCACTATAGAAGGATTGGGACTCGGTATCGGCTGATCCTGAAAATCTAATGATCAGAATCGGGGGCAAAAAAACCTGATTGGGACATCTCTAGTCCGGAATGCTGCTGATACGATCCTCACAGGCTGACTTCAAAACTGTGTTAACGTGAAGCTGAAATTCAGGTCTGAATCCTGAACAACTCCCAGACTTCTGGCTTGATTTTAGCCTTTAAGTTGTAAAACAAAATGTAATGTTTTCTCTGCATATAGCAGTATTAATTAATAAAAAAAAATCTCTTGTTCGACAACATGATTAAAGGTTGAATATGGAACATTTTTATTAAAAGCTATATCTCAAAAAAATAATACCTCCACAGGTCGTTTTGGGGGTGTACAGAATGAAAGTACAACATTTCCTAGAAAAATTATATTTAGCCTAAAAATAATTATAAAATAAATTTTAACGGGTTCGATAATGGCATTTTATTTACGCCTATAAGCCAATACACGCCGCCATTGCGGGTTGCCAAATACAATCTCTGTGTGGCAACAATATTTTGGGCACAGTCAGGCTTGTACAGGGAAACCGTGGAGATGACCAGTGAAGCAGCTGGTTCAGAGTCCTGGAGATATTGTTATCTGTTTCTGAGGAGGAGTGACCTGAGAAGAGCAAAACCTGGAGTAAATTTAGGTGAAGAATTCACTAAATGGACCCACATAAACGTTTTCCACGGAGTAAAACACGGAAATGGCAACTTTTATCCTGGATCGGTAAGCTAGCTTGTTTGCTAACATGGCTAACGTTAGCTGTCAGTTATAAACTCCTCTGCATTACTTGTTGGACATGCTGCAGACTGTTGGTCACTTGCGTATCGGCAGTGAGCCTGGCATCCCAGCGGCTGGAGTTGTTTTTCTGCCGTTGCAACTTCACAACCTAGACGTCTCTTTTTTTTTAATTTTAAAAATTTTTTTTTTCCCTTTTTCCCCTTGTTCTCCCTTCTTTTTTCCCCCTGGTATCGTTTTCCTTTTTCCTCGCCTCGGCCCCCCTCCGGATCCGCCTCCCCCCCGTATTCTTTTTTTTTCCTTTTTCTTTTTTTTTCTCCTCTTTTTTGATCCCCCTTCCCTCTCCCTCCTTATTATTTTTTTTTTTTTTTTTTTTTTTTCCTCTCCCCTTCCGTTTTTTTTTCCTTTCTGTTTTATAATCCACTCATATTTTTTTTCTCCCTACCCCCCCTTCCCCTACACGTGATGTCGCTGTTCTGTCCGTATTCCATATTCAACCTTTTATTTAGGATGAATTTTTTGACAGCCCTAATACATTTTCTCCTCCCATCACATGCACAGTTGCGTATAAGTGCCCGATATTGCATATTCATTGGAGCAGAAGTGCAAAATGGATAAGAGGCGCTATTTAGCACGTTTGAGAGACCGAACCCCTTTTAGCACGCTGTTTGTAGATCAGTTTGTACATTTTTTGCGTGAGCAATGAGATAGCTCATGTTTTTACACACACAAACCTTTGATAGATCCGGTCCTAACTTTGTTCTCTGTCCCTGCTTCACGTTACCAGCAGTGTCTCCGCCTGCGCTGGAAATGCAGTTGACCCTGCATATGTTTGCAGGAAGAACGAAACAAGCTTACACCTGATGTTACCAGGAAGGAAAGCCTTTATTGCTACATTGAGTCTCCATTTGGTGTCGGATTATCTGTGCAGCCTCATCCTGCAGGGAACGGCTTCCTGTCCAACCCAATTGGTCTCAAACTGGCTGATTCTCTGTTGATGCAAAGCAGAAATCAGCCAAATCACTGATGGCTGATTTTGCTTTGGATACGTCAAGTAAACTTTAACAAAAACTGGGTTTGTTAGAAGTTTTGCTGTTTTTACCTGAGAAGAAATTTTAAGTCACAGCCTACAATACTCTAGTTAAACTGTTAGAAACTGAACCAAAAACAAATAAAACCAACTTTTTAGGACACTGTCTCCACTTATATGAGGACGGGAGAACTATGGGCATCACGTTTCAGGGTCGTCATTGAGAATCTGAATATTCCTGATATTTATTCTGTCCCCAATTATCTGCTGAGGGTGCTTTAATGCAGATTTGCTCTTTTGTTCATCTTCATGAATTATTCACTCTGCATCTGTATTGATCCCCTGCTGATGTCAACGGGCAAATGTGCATCATTACTGTAACAATAAACGATTCCTCAAACTGAATAAAGTCCTGCTGCTGGATTACACACGAGACATCATCGGTGTTAACACAGTTCTCAGGGCACATCGGAGGTGGATGCGAGCGCTGATGTTGAATAATAAGATAACAAGACCCTCAGAAATGATGAGTCATTGTTTTCATCAGCCATGGTCCTGTAACGATGACCTGCTGGGAGGAACTGGAAGCAACGACTCCATCACTGGCTGCTTTTCCACCAAAGAGGAGCCGGTTCTGGTCCAGTGCTGGAGCTGGTGCTTAACTGGTTCAACTCCAGTGCTTCTAAAGAACCAGTTCTTTTTTCACAGACGGAGACAAGTTTGTGCTGCGTCACTGAATCACTACATCGACAGGGAGATTTCTTCTTCGTTTGTTTTTGTGAGCTGCGGACGGGGGGATTGCGTTGCATCACGTTTCCATGTTCCCTTATTCTAAATCTGTCTCCTTCTACAGCTGCTCAGTATTGTCTCGCTTTTGCAGGCAACTGTGCCATGAATTAGATTTTACGGGTGTGGGCAGGTTTCAGGTGAACTAAGGTTATTTGGCATCGGGGTGGTGAAGCTAGGTGTTGCTCTTCACCGACGTCCAGCCAGTCAGCAGGCTTGAAACACTCAAGGAAGTGGTGCCAGGTCTGGAACCAGTTTTAAGAGCCAGGAGCAGGTGGTTAGATGGTGGAAAGCCAAAGAACCAGTATTACTCGGGCTCCGTTTCTGAACAGGCTCTGCAGACAGCTCCACGTCCGAGTTGTCACTTTCTCAGACTTAAACAAGGATGGTGCCGTGTTGTTACAAGATAGAGAAGTAATTTGGAGAGTCTGGGGACTGTTATTAAATCTTTTTTTAAAAAAAAATTTTCAATAGTGATTTTAAATCTTAATTTGTTTAATTTAAGGAATAGTACACCCACAGAATGATGGTCCTTCATTTTCTACTCACCCTCATGCTGAGTAAGACTCTGGAGCACTTTTTAATCTCTCAAATGCAGCCGGAGATCTGAAGGCTTTTTATTATTGGCCGACTGTCATAATAGAGTTTACCTGCGCTCAACACAAAAAGGTCCATAAAAGTCCACAAAAAATTTTCAATTTTCCTCCATACTGCTCGTCCAATGTAATCCAAGTGTCCTGAGTGGGTAGCGTCCAGAATTTACTCGAAAAAACATCTTTTAGTATATTTTAACAGCTTAAACAGTACTACATCTTATTCCTAATTTGTAGTCGTCCATAAAGTGCTCTACGTTGGTTATGGAGAGCCCTCTACGTCAACGGAGAGCTTATTGGAGACCCTCTCCATCGTCTCCGGCTGCACGAAATATTTTTTAAGTGTCTGTCACTCCGTCAAGGGATGGCGGACACAGCAAGGGCCATGATTGGTCTGTCACAACGTAAACACTAGCAGCCATTTTAAAACCGGTTAGCCTACGAAGTCGCAGATACGAGTCCAACCGAAGAAGGTCCCGCCACAGAAGTGGGGAAACCCCAAAATCTCCCCATTTCTTTATTTTTGCATCAAAAGTATCTGTTTCAATGTTATTCAGCTGCAGCAACAACAACAACAGTCCCTCTCTCTCTGCTCACTGCGGAAGCAAAATAACCACGAGGTTACTGCAGCATCAGCAGTGTTGCGTAGCAAATCCTGCTGATCGCGCGGGAAATTACACTGCATATCCTGCACCATGATGGAGAACTATGGAGGCTGGCAGGGTCCCCGTCATTATGCAGTTGGAGAACCAGTGTTGTATAAAGTACCCAAAAGCCATACTTGAGTAAAAGTACCTCACTGGAAAATGATTCAAGTAAAAGTCAAAGTTGCCCGCTAGAATATTACTTGAGTAAAAGTAAAAAGAAAGCAGATTCACTATACTCAAGTATCAAAAGTAAAAAGACTGTTAATAAAACGCAATCAGAAATTTGAGTTAACATTTTCTTTATTTCTTTTAATTTAGTTTTAAGTTTCGAATTTACATAGAATTTCGAAGTTTAAAGAAGTTTCAATACCTCCTTACATAAACCAAAGTATATAGAAAAATACTATACACACAAACATCCTTACAGACCCCATGCATGCCTACCAACATTCACACCCACGTCATTCAATATCAAATAACTCCTAATAACTCTGGTGCTCGGAGGTGATGCAAACAAACAAAGAACTTGATTGGTTGAACTTTAAATGACTGCAGCACACACTTGAACTGTCCATCCAGTCATGACTGAACCCTGAAAACTTTTTGTTCAACCTCAAAAGAAGTTGTTCTCTAAATGTGAGAACTCAGTCTCGCTCTTCTTGGACTGAAGACCAGACCAGCGATGCTGAACAGTCTTTCACCTGCTGCTGAGGCAGGCAAAGGCGTGCTTAGCTTCACAGACGGCTGCACAAGGCTGCTACTAGTCCCACTACAACAAAACAAAAGATTTCCATTGGCTGTTACGCTCCTTATTTACGTTACGTATTTTGTAACTAGTAACTAAGATGCTCAGGTAAATGTAATGGAGCAAAAGTATTGATTTTTCTCGCAAAATGTAGTGAAGTAAAAGTAAAATCATCAGAAGTAGAAGTAGTAAAGCTACAAAAAAAAATACACTTAACCCTCATACCTAACTAAGGGTATGAGTAACTATATTGTAACTTTTTTTCTACTAATGCAAATAGCATAAAAGTCAAGGTGTGTATTTTGGCTTGACTCATGATATTCTAGAAGATGGGGTGTCTAACTCTTCAAGGTCTCAATAAAAATCCACCTCACTTCCTCCTTATGCCAATCCTGCCACATTGACTTGCATTGAAAATGACTTCTATAATCAAATGCCATTCCGAATAAATTTTTAGGATAAAATTTTTTCACCTCACACACTCTCTACACTTCAGGATGTAGTTCGAACTGTTCCATGACATAAGACCATTTACTCAAAAGCCCCGCTTTTTACCTTAGTGATGAAAAAACCCATAGACTTCAATGTTATTTCAGCAAATCAGTGTCCTTCAAAAACTCAAAAATGCAATATATCCATTGAAGTAAAAACTGTTTTTTCTTCTTTCATGTGAGGTTATTTGAGCGTGAAAGGGTCTCAAATTTGTAATTTTGGAGTTTTTTTTTTTTCAAGCATTTCGATCAGTCACATCACATCATAAAAAACAGCTAATTTTTTAGGTCAGTCTTTTGCAGGGAATTTAGTTCCCCTCTGTAATGCACTGCCATTCCTGTTCAAACTGGAATTTTTCCATATTTTTTTTCATTTTATCTTGAAACAACTTCCCATTGAGCTTTTTAATTTGGTTGCTATAATCTATGCTGAGGTCTGCTCTGTATACCTAATAATACCTGCCACCTACAGGCATTTTTTACTTATTATAACCCACTTTTCAGTTTTAGGCAATGGGAGCATTGTGTGCACAAACGGAACTTAAAGGGTTAAAATTTTGAAACTCGCTGATTTTTTTTGGTATTGATGGTTAGGCCAGAAGTCAGTGATGACAGCCATGAAAAAAAAAATCAACTTTTAATTTTTAGACAGTATTTACAGGCCATTGGCCAGTCCGTGCCCTTAAGAAGCTAACGTAACTTTTTTTTAAAAAACACTGCAACACAAAAAGATAATGCATCAACAAACATTTATATTTTTAAATACTCAGCAAATAAAAATTTTTTGATAATAATTTAACAAATTTGGAGTGACACGTATGCAGTGAAATTTAAAGGGAAAATTTTAAAAACATGATTTTTATATTGATGGTTAGGCCAGAAGTCTGTGATGACAGCTATGAGAGAAAATGGCAACTTTTCATTTTTAGATAATATTTACAGGCCATTAATGGACATTGGCCAGTGTGTGCCCTTAAGAAGCTTAACGTAACTTTTTCTTAGGGAGGCATGTAAAGTAACAAAGTATTTTTACTTAGATACTATACAACACTGTGGATAACGCATTACGCAGTCGGAGAAGCTTACTGTAGCCTTTACTTCCGTGATGCACGCCGATGCGAGTTCACAGCACGACGAAAGCCGCGGCAGACAAGATCGCTTTCTTTCTTTCTTTCTTTCTTTCTTTCTTTCTTTCTTTCTTTCTTTCTTTCTTTCTTTCTTTCTTTCTCAGTAGCCAACCCCCCTTGTGTTTGTCCGCAGCTCTTCGTACAATGTAAAAAGCAAATTTCTTCTACGCTTGCATTATTGGCAAAGTAGGCGCCGAACCCCGTGGCTTCCGTTGTGTCGAGAACTCGCATGGCCGCGCTTCCAGGAAACGCAATGATCTGCTGTTTAGGCTACAAAAATATACTAAATTATGTCGTTTTGCGTAAATTGTGGACGCTACCCACTCAGGACACTTGGATTACATTGGATAAGCAGTATGGAGGAATATTGCTAAGTTTTTGTGGACTTATAATAACCTTTTTGTGTTGAGCGCTGGTGAACTCCACACATCCTTCACACACACCCATGACACACATCATTCTTTGGGCGTACTATTCCTTTAAGCAGACACTCACATGCCTACACCAAGGTATAATAGTTTTGGATTTTTAATTAGTTTCAGTTTTTATTTCGTTTTGCTTTTTTTTTTCAATTCAGTTAGTTTTAGTTAGTTTTTTGAGCAGTTTTGCTAGTTTTTATTAGTTTCTATTTTTGGAAAATGTTTAGTTTTAGTTTAGTTTTTATTAGTTTCAGTGTTAGTTTTAGTTTTTTGGGGTTTTCTTTTCAGTAAATTATAGGTGTTTGTCTGGTGTGACATTCAAAATCTTTAGAAAGTCACTTGGAGTAAAACCAGTAGAGCAAAGTAAAAAGGTTAAATAGAAATAGATTTCAAATCAGCCCAAAAAGCTGATGTATTATATTAATTTACAAAGACTAAAACTAAGGATGTTTCTGCAATAATTTTAGTTAGTTTTGTAAAGACATGATACAGTTTCAGTTAGTTATTGTTTTGTTAAAAACTGTCGTTTTTATTTTTATTTCAGTTAACTGAAATGTTTTTTCAATTTTAGTTTTCGTTTTTTCGTTAGTTTTAGTTAACTATAATAACATTGCCCCTCCTTGGGCTGCCACCTTATCGTGGTGGAGGGGTTTGCGTGTTCTGAGGATCCTAGGGGCTATGTTGTCTGGGGCTAAATTATGCCCCTGGCAGGGTCACCCATGGCAAACAGGTTACTAGGGAGGGACCAGACAAAGCGCAGCCCAAACACCCCCTAATGGAGAGAACAAGCAATGGAGCTACGTGTCCCTCGCCCGGACGCGGGTCACCGGGGCCCCCCTCTGGAGCCAGGCCCGGAGGTGGGGCACGGAGGCGAGCGCCTGGTGGCCGGGCCTTCGCCCATGGGGCCCGGTCGGGCTCAGCCCGAAATGGAGACATGGGCCCCCCTCCCGCGGACCCACCACCCGCGAGAGGGGCCATAGGGGTCGGGTGCATTGTGAGTTGGGCGGCGGCCGAGGGCGGGGGAGACCCTGGCGGTCCGACCCCCGGCTGCAGAAGCTAGCTCTAGGGACGTGGAACATCACCTCTCTGGTTGGAAAGGAGCCCGAGCTGGTGCGCGAGGTCGAGCGGTTCCGACTAGATATAGCTGGACCCACCTCGACGCACGGCTCGGGCTCTGGGAACACCATCCTCGAGAGGGGCTGGACCTTGTTCCACTCCTGGAGTTGCCCCCGGTGAGAGGCGCCAAGCGGGTGGGGGCATACTCATTGCCCCCCGGCTCGCTGCCTCTGCGTTGGGGCCCACCCCGGTGGACGAAAGGGTAGCCTCCCTCCGCCTCCGGGTGGGGGGACGGGCCCTGACTGTTGTCTGTGCCTATGCACCGAACAGCAGTTCAGAGCACCCACCCTTTCTGGAGTCCTTGGACGGCGTGTTGGAAAGCGCGCCCTCCGGGGGACTCCATCGTTCTGCTGGGGGACTTCAACGCTCACGTGGGCAACGACAGTGAGACCTGAGGGGCGGATCGGGAGGAACGGCCCCCCTGATCTGAACCCGAGTGGTGTTTTGTTGTTGGACTTCTGTGCTCGTCATGGATTGTCCATAACGAACACCATGTTCAGGCATAAGAGTGTCCACGTTTACACCTGGCATCAGGACACCTTGGGCCGCAGTTCCAAGTTCGAGTTCCAGTTCGACTTCGTAGTCGTGTCATCGAACTTGCGGCCCCTTATCCTGGACACTCGGGTGAAGAGAGGGGCGGAGCTGTCCACTGATCACCACCTGGTGGTGAGTGGGCTCAGATGGTGGGGGAGGTTGCCGGTCAGACCTGGCAGGCCCAAACGTGTCGTGAGGGTCTGCTGGGAACGTCTGGCTGAGTCCCCTGTCAGGGAGAGCTTTAACTCCCACCTCCGGGAGAGCTTCACCCATGTTCCGAGGGAGGTGGGGGACATTGAGTCGGAGTGGGCTATGTTCCGCACCTCTATTGCTGAGGCCGCTAGTCGGAGCTGTGGCCGCAAGGTTGTCGGTGCCTGTCGTGGCGGTAATCCCCGAACCCGCTGGTGGACACCAGCGGTGAGGGATGCCGTCAAGCTGAAGAAGGAGTCCTACCGGGCCTTCCTGGCCTGTGGGACTCCGGAGGCAGCTGACAGGTATCGGCGGGCCAAGCGGAGCGCGGCTCTGGCGGTCGCTGAGGCAAAAACTCGGGCATGGGAGGAGTTCGGTGAGGCCATGGAGAACGACTTCCGGACGGCTTCGAGGCGTTTCTGGTCCACCATACGGCGACTCAGGAGGGGGAAGCAGTGCACCATCAACACTGTGTACAGTGGGGATGGTGGGCTGCTGACCGCGACTCGGGACGTCGTGGGCCGGTGGAGGGAATACTTTGAAGACCTCCTCAATCCCACCAACACGTCTTCCGAGGAGGAAGCAGAGTTTGGGGACTCAGGGGTGGACTCTTCTGTCACTGAGGCTGAGGTCGCCGAGGTGGTCAAAAAGCTCCTCGGTGGCCGGGCCCCGGGGGTAGATGAGATCCGCCCGGAGTTTCTTAAGGCTCTGGATGCTGTGGGGCTGTCTTGGTTGACGCGCCTTTGCAGCATTGCGTGGACATCGGGGGCAGTGCCTCTGGACTGGCAGACTGGGGTGGTGGTCCCCCTCTTCAAAAAGGGGGATCGGAGGGTGTGTTCCAACTTCAGGGGGATCACACTTCTCAGCCTCCCTGGTAAAGTCTATTCGGGGGTACTGGAGAGGAGGATCCGTCGGATAGTCGAACCTCGGATTGAGGAGGAGCAGTGTGGTTTTCGTCCTGGTCGTGGAACAGTGGACCAGCTCTACACTCTCTTCAGGGTCCTGGAGGGGGCGTGGGAGTTCGCCCAACCAGTCTACATGTGCTTTGTGGACTTGGAGAAGGCGTTCGATCGTGTCCCCCGGGGATTCCTGTGGGGGGTGCTCCGGGAGTACGGGGTGCCGGACCCCCTTATTCGAGCTGTTCGGTCCCTGTACGACCGGTGCCAGAGCTTGGTCCGCATTTCCGGCTGTAGGTCGAATCCATTCCCGGTGAGAGTTGGACTCCGCCAAGGCTGCCCTTTGTCACCGATCCTGTTCATAACCTTTATGGACAGGATTTCTAGGCGCAGCCGAGGTGTTGAGGGGATCCGGTTTGGTGGCCTCAGGATCGGGTCTCTGCTGTTTGCAGATGATGTGGTTCTGTTGGCGTCATCGGGCCGTGATCTCCAGCTCTTGCTAGGGCGATTTGCGGCCGAGTGTGAAGCGGCCGGGATGAGAATCAGCACCTCCAAATCCGAGACCATGGTCCTCGCCCGGAAAAGGGTGGAGTG
Organism: Atherinomorus stipes; assembly: GCA_023101725.1. Taxonomy (NCBI): domain Eukaryota; kingdom Metazoa; phylum Chordata; class Actinopteri; order Atheriniformes; family Atherinidae; genus Atherinomorus; species Atherinomorus stipes. The sequence continues at coordinate 37,910 of JALJCO010012076.1, read as the reverse complement.
TCCTCTCCGGGTCGGGAGTGAGGTCCTGCCCCAGGTGGAGGAGTTCAAGTATCTCGGGATCTTGTTCACGAGTGAGGGAAGGATGGAGCGGGAGGTGGACAGACGGATCGGTGCGGCGTCTGCAGTGATGCGGACGTTGCATCGGTCCGTCGTGGTGAAGAAGGAGCTGAGCCAGAAGGCGAAGCTCTCGATTTACCGGTCCATCTACGTTCCCACCTCACCTATGGCCATGAGCTGTGGGTCATGACCGAAAGAACGAGATCGCGGGTACAAGCGGCCGAAATGAGTTTCCTCCGCAGGGTGGCCGGGCTCTCCCTTAGAGATAGGGTGAGGAGCTCGGTCATCCGGGAGGGACTCAGAGTAGAGCCGCTGCTCCTTCGTATAGAGAGGAGCCAGATGAGGTGGCTCGGGCATCTGATTAGGATGCCTCCTGGACGCCTTCCTGGAGAGGTGTTCCGGGCACTTCCCACCGGGACCAGACCCCGGGGTAGGCCCAGGACACGCTGGAGGGACTACGTCTCCCGGCTGGCCTGGGAGCGCCTCGGGATCCCCCCGGATGAGCTGGCGGCTGTGGCCGGGGAGAGGGAAGTCTGGGCTTCCCTGCTTAGGCAGCTGCCCCCGCGACCCGACCCCGGATAAGCGGAAGAAGACGGTACGGTACGGTACGGTATAATAACATTGCTACACATATACATTGTCATTGATGTGTTGGTCACAATTTGTGACAGCCTGCCTATCTAACCCTAGAGCTCACGGTATGTGCCTGCTTTTTGGTATTCAAAGAAAAAATTAGGATTTAATCCTGTTTCCTGTCAAACTGTGTTTCTGTGTTTTTCAGGGATCCATTAAAAGAAATTAGATGAAGTTTTCTGACTTTTATTCAGACTGCTTGTGCAAAAGAGCCCGAAGATCCAACATAAAATCATCTCTTTGTTAGCTTGTGATGCGTCGACCCACCACACAAGCTTATTTTATGCTTGAATGATTCCCAGGTCCGTTAAGTGGCATGCAAAAGAAAAAACACATCCCTCTGGAACTGGACTGGTAATGAGTTAAAAAGCTCCACAAAGAAAACATGTTTAAACTTTTTGTGTTGAAGGAAATACATTCTGAAGCTGCTGCTGTTTTACGGTCCGAAGTCTGCATGAACTGAACGTCATTCAGCTGAATCACCATGATCACGGCCCATTTTTCTGACTGATTGGTGTGATGGTGAACGTTGGAGCATCTTTTCATGGACGGCAGCTGGAAAGCAGGATGGTGCATCGTTATGGCAACGGGAATGTACTGACTCACCTGATGAGCATCCAGATCGATGATGGTGGCCCTGGAGATGCCTTCCACTCTCTCAAAAAGAAACTGAAAGGTGAAGGAGAAAAGACGTGTTTTCCCTCTGAAGACACATTTCCAGACCCACCCAGTGGTTTTACTTGTGCGAGGAAACACTGAGAACTCCCCAGCCCTGAGAATTTCAGACATCTGTCTGGTGAGCAGCAAAGCATCAGCTGCTAGAACAAGCCCACTTATTAAAGTTTTCTAATGTGAATATGAAGCTTAAAATAAATGATTTTATCAGTTTGAAGAGTGTCCAGTCCCATCAGCACAGAGAAACATGGAAAGGTTTCACAAAAACTGAAAGTTACATGTCTACAGTTACATGATTAAACGGGGAATATTCTGCATCTTCCTGGTTAATGGGGAGGGGTTTGTGTGTGCATGGCTCTCCCCGGTGGTCCGTCCCACCATATACGGGCTAACTGGTCTCCCCAGGAGTGAGTGGGTGCTTGTCTCTCTGTGTCGGTGACCTGCCCAGGGGTACCTGCTAAATGCTGGGACAGACTCCAGCTTCCCCCGAACCCTGATTTAGAATAAATGATGTAGCAGATGGATGAAATATTAATCTAACCATTTAACCCTCTTCCACTGCAAACCATTTCATTTAATCAATTAGATGTTGTTAACCCGTCCCAAAGTAACTTAAGACACCAGGTTTATTCTGTATGACGGATCCAGTGGTTGCATCGTCATCATCATCAAGTTAATAAATAACCATGTCAGTCTATTTTCCCCTCTTATTTTCTTTTCTCATTTTCTTTTTTTTAATGGATTTTCTGCACGTGTATGTTGACAGTGATGATGATTTTATTTTTTTCACCATGTTCAGTTTGTTTTAATTCTCCTATTTTTTCATGTTTCTTTTGCACCTTGTGTTGAATATTTACGGAAAGTACTTTGAGTAAACTTTTGCCTCAAATGTAATGTACAGATAAACCTGCACTTTCATGCATGATTTACTTTTTTTTTTAAGAAGCAGTGCCACCTTTATCACCTACAATATTTTACTTTTAGTGTATTTACAAACTGTTTTTTCTTTTTTTGTTTAATTTCAATTAATCTATGAATATAATTATACTATAAGATCTTTATTAAACGCATATACAGCAAGGGGGAAAAGAATTGACATTTTTCTCAGAAAAAATATTTCTAGTAGAGCTATTGACATGAAATTTTCACCAGATGTCGACAACAACCCAAGTAATGCACACATAGAAAGAAATCCTAACATTTATGTCCATAAATGAAGTTATGTGTAATATAGTAAAATGACACAGGGAATAGGTATTGAACACATGAAGAAATGGAGGCGCAAAAAGATCTGGAAAACCAAGAAAGCAGCTGGAGTCTGTCAGTATTTAGAAAGTAATCCTGTCCATTATTGCAAAGTAATATCAGCTGGTTTAGTCCTGATTGATGCCTTTAAAAAGGTTTCTCATCGCCAAGGTGTCAGACAAGAAGCGTTGCATGATGGGTAAAAGCAAAGAGCTGTCTAAAGACCTACACAAGCTTATTATTGCAAACACACTGAAGGCATTGGTTCCAGGTGCATTTCTAAACTTCTGAAAGTTCCAGTGAGCACCATTGGGGCCATCATCCGGAAGTGGAAAGAACATGGTATTGTCATAAACTGGCCACGGCCAGGTGTTCTTCACAAGATTCCAGACAGAGGAGTCAGAACAATAATCAGAAAAGTTCTCCAACAGCCCAGGACCACTCATGGAGAGCTTCAGAAAGACCTGGAATCAGCAGGCACAGTTGTTTCAGAGTAAACAAGAAGTAATGTACTCAACCGCCATGGCCTTCATGCACGTACACCACGCAAGACTCCATTCCTGAAAAAAAAAGCATGTTGATGCTGGTTTTGCAACACAACATCCGGACAAACCCATGATATTCTGGAAACACAGGGCGCAAAGCTTTTTTGATTCGAATCAGAGTCCATTTGCTCGGAAAGTCCGCTTCGTTTAGGGGAGTTATGAATGCACAAACAGACTCTGATCCGGAACAAACAACCGGACTCGGCCTGCCTGCAAACGCAGGTCTCGGTCCGATTCAAGTGAACCGAAGACAGGAAGTGGTATACAAGTTGCATTGGCATTGTGGGTCAAACGTTGGACAACGTGGGTAAACGCTACGACGACAAACACACATGTGGGACTGCAGTATTTATAAAGATGGCTCGTGGTCGAGCGTGGAGTTATGAGGTGTAAAAGCTTTAATCGATATTTGATCTGATGAAAGCATATCCAGCTCCTCGTACAAAAATAACGTTGCTTAGTGGAGGAAACAGTTGTGAGAACCTTCTTGTACGTGCGTCTTGTCCTCGCCTATGGTGAATCCGAAAGCAGCGTCACCTGAGATTCTCATTCTTTGCCCGTTTGGCAATAGTGAAACGTGAACACGATCTCGGCAAGACCTGCAAGACCACCCCCAACCGAACCGAGTCCCCAAACGGAACGAGACTTGCGAACTATGCTTTCTGAATGCGCCCATAGTCTGGTCAGATGAGACCAGAACTGAACTCTTCAGATGTCATAAGATACAACATGTTTGGAGGAAAAATGGCACCACACTTGACCCCCAAAACACCATAGCAACAGTGAAGTTTGGAGGTGGGAATATCATGGTGGGGGCTGTTTTTCAGCATTTGGTGCTGGCAGACTTCATATCATTGAAGGAAGAATGAATGGAGAAAAGTAGAGGCATTCTGGACCAGAATCTGCTGCATCTGCAGCTGCTGAAGATGAAAAGAGGCTGGATCTTTCAGCAAGACACACAGAAACACTCACCTGCTTTAAGATAAAGAAGATTAAGCTGCTAGGATGGCCCAGTTAATTGAACCCAATTGAAAATCTTTGGAAAGAACTGAAGATCCGAGTTGACAGAAGAGACCCTGAACCTTGAAGATTTGAAGGCAGTTTGTGTGGAAGAATGGACCAAAATCACACCTGAGCAACGTATTCCACTGGTTTCTCCATACAGGAGGCGTCTGGTGGCTGGAATCACCAACAAAGGCTTTAGCATGAAATATTAAATGAATTTCAGTAAGCATGTTCAAACTTATTCCCCATGTCATTTTACTATATTACACATAACTCCATTTATAAATATAAATGTTAGGATTTCTTTGTATGTGTGCATTACTTGGGTTCCTGCCAACATCTGGTGAAAATTTCATGCCAATAGCTCGACTAGAAATAGATTTTCTGAGAAAAATGTTGACGTGTTCAAAACTTTTTTTTTTTCTTTTCTGGACAGTAGATAGCTGGATAATGGTAGCTCTTTGATAAAGGATATCAGATTCTAAATTCTACTTTTCATTGATTACAAGAACAACTTCACACCTGCTCAAAATATCAAACATTCAATCATTTTAAGACCTTTAAACCTTCAAATTCAGTTTAATCATTTGAGTTATTTATTTTGAAAAAACATAGAAAACATTAATTATCTTCTATGAAATAAATATGACATGAATGTGGCTACGGTGGAGATTAGAGTCTGTATAATATTAAAATTGCTTTGATGTCATGAGTATTTTTTTTTTTTTTTTTATCTAGCATCAGATACTTCATATGATGACCCTTCATGGCCAAAACTGCCCCCTTGCCTCCAATTAAAACTAAATATTTTAATCTTACTGTCACTGCAGTTTACAATAACTCATTCTTCAAAGTCATTATTTCATATAGAAGTCCTAATATTTAACTTTTTTACTGGATTCCATCACGGACAACAAAATTTTTTTTGTGTGTATGAAATAATTTCCTAATCAGCATCTCAATCAATATTTTGATAGCCAGAAACAGTTCCACACATGCTCACAAAAAAAAATCACTTTGCGCCCGCTGGTGGTTTTCCATGATTAGTAAGTAGGAAACAAGTGATTTTGTTCCCGGCTAGAACAGAGAACGTTGACAGAGAATATTAAAATTTTCATGAAAAAATGTCAATAAAAACAATTTAAAGAAACATGGATCATCTTATATATTAACTGATAATCTGGACTTTGTTCCCAGACAAAAAAAAAAAAAAAAAAATTGGCCTGTAGAGGTTCTGATTGGTTGGAAACTTTAGGAATCTACTGACCAAACTTGCTGCTGATGGAAAACATTTATTTTCTGAGACTCTGAATAGGAGGAAGATAGAAACTAATTATTTTATTTTTATTTTCTGTGATGGGGACATTTTAACATCCAGAGTGTATCTTGGTCTGTTTTTGGTTTTTATTTAAAATGTGATGATCAGGAAGAAAAGGTTTGATCTGAATGGAAGTGATTGTGTTAAATCAACTGTGACTTCGTCTCATATTGATTTCTCAATCCCGAATCAAATCGTGGCAGAATTTGTGATCATCAACAAACATCTACTGATCATATCATATTCAGAATTTGACCGAACTTCGTTATTCGATATAATTCGAACATAAAAAATAAACGAAGTTGAACTAGTATCTATATTCAACCTGTTCTGGTATTACTTTTTATCCGTGTTGAAATGCACGTTATCAACAGGGTTAATGCGCAACGCTTTCCAGAGAACTTCCGGTTAAGAAAGTAAGAGCATCCAGCACTGAGCAGGCTGATATAACTGCAGTATGATGAGATGAAGCATCTTGGAAGTTTCAGCGGGAAGAGCCGACCTCGACAGCTAAATAATATAATCCTACAATCATTTCCACGCAGTCTCGGATGATCAACTCGAAGATGGATTGTGAACATCGGTCACACTGTCTGAGCTCCAGGACGTCAGAGAGCCGAGTGAAGGAGGAGGAAGGGCTGAAAGCCGGCGCTGTTCTATTTTAGTTCATTATAACAACTATTCTCTTGTGAGAGGCCGTGTTTGGGAACGACAGCTACCAGAGAAGATGAAACTGGAGAAGCAGTTCGTGCCGTGTCGTCGAAAATGAGAAAGATAAGCAGCAACCTAGTGGCTTATTAGCAAATCCAGCTAGTGCTAACCTAAAAAAATAAATAGCATGTTTATCTCAAAGAGCAGTACAAATAGATTTCTGTGTTAAAAATGTGAGCGATATTCGTCTTCCTCACAGTGTCATAATCAGACAAACACAATCTATTTGTGTCCCGTCTTCTATGACGCTGCCACCGAGCTACCGCTGTTACAAACATCCAATAAGTTGATTCTAAGCCAATCGCTTCACCCGCTTGGTGGCAGCGTCGTTGTGTGTTTCTGATAAATCCAATGGACATCGTCCACAATGATGTGCGGCAGGTATAAAAAAAAACGTGTAAAATGCCGTTTTGTCCGGATGTAATGTGACAGTTCTGAATTAGAAGTGATCATCAGGGATCTCTCACGTCTGGTGAAGTTGAGAATCGCGACCGACGGAGCACTAACTGTGTTGTAACAGCATCTTCTGTTATATTCTGCTCATTACATCTGCACTATTACACTGAATTATCTTGTTTGCTCATTAACAACAATTTTAACTCACCTAAATACTTTGAAAAGCCTTTCCTGCACGTAGTACATCGACGTTGATGGAGCTACACTGCCATCTGGTGGCCACAACATGTACAACTCTAAGTTGATGCCAATGCAAATTTATGGTTCAATTATTATTAATAAATGTTCGAATATATTCGAACTTCGTTATAAAAAGCAAACGAACTTCGAATTGGATTTCTGAGCAAAAGTCAAAGCCCTATATCATATATCAGAATCAACAATATCGGGGGTGGGAAGGCAATGCTGGACTATAAACACCTAAATGTTTGCTTTAAAGAGAAGTAGATGGTAGAGTTTCTGCTTTCACCTCTTTTCTTTTAACAATTTCTCTCTGATCAAAGTGATTAACAACCATGATTCTGTTTCCATGACGATGTGCATAGATTATCATACCTTGATGGCCAGGGTGATGTCAGCGTAGGCACAGAAGCCCCCTCCCTTGTCGCTGGAGCAGTGATGGAAGCCTCCCCCTGGAAAACAGGAGATCCAGAGGCCATTAGACCAGCAGGCACATTACAGAGTCCATTATTCTCATCTACCTGAACTGATGGTTTGAAAAAGCTGTTTACTGCATCACACCTCATAAAAACGTTGGCTTGTCTCCAGAGAGACGGCGATGTGTGCGCTGACAGCAGAAAAGGGAGGGTTCAGTTCCCACTGAAATGCAGGATGAGCAGCAGGAAACGTAAATGATATTTTTGTTGGTTTACAGTTGAGAAGATGAGCATTTGTTCAGGTTGAAGCTCCCCAGGTTTAAATCAACTACTGCTCAGAGCTGAAAACAAATCATCTATGACGTTTTGGTTTCTGGCTTTGTTTCTAACAACAGCCAGATCGGTCCTGTTCACTGATGCTCAACAATCTTTAAATCAAACCCTGATTCATGGATGTGAGGCGTGAAGCAGCTGAATGATCCAAAGTAAAACTCTGATGCTGCTGGTTCGGTTCTCTGCTTGGGAAACATAAATGATGACCCAGGATTCCCAGCCAGAAACCTTTGACTCCATCGGCCAAGCCACCCATGGTGGTGGGGGGTGTCGCAATCAATAATGGAACAAGTTTGGCCATTTTTAATGCAGTAAAGCCGACGGAGGTAACGATATGAAAATTTCATATTATGTCTATTGTGACAAAAAGGATCATGGTTATCATAGTCATCACAGTATTATTGAAATACCCCCTTATAAATATCCAAAATGGGTCTTGATGTCTACTTTGCCCTTTTTGAAGGGAGAAAAATCTCCAGAACTGTCCACATGGGGTGCCTTTGTTGCCTTTAGCCATCTTTTCATAAATTAAACATTGCAAACTGGAACTTTTCCAATGAGCAGCATCACTGGGAGTTTCTCATAGTGCAGTAAACGATAATTAAAATTTTAAACTGTATTACTTATCATTTGGAATTTTATGATGGTTAATCATTATACCAGTAATGGTTACATCCCTAATTAGTATTTTAAAAGGGATCACATGTAATTTGTAATGATTTAAGAGATTGTCTGTGATGTTAATCCCATGCTACTATAATTTGCGGAACTCAGAGGTCCTCTGATATTACTAATCCAATGCAAATAGGTATCTCTGTGAGTTGGAAAGAAATGAACGGGATGTGAGACGTGATTTGGCGGGTTTTGTTTCCTGGTCGCATTTTATTTCCTTTTTGGAGAAGAATGGAGGCTGAAAATAGGTTTTCGTTCTAAATCATGACATTCATGATTATTTATAAAGCATTAACTTCGGAACTGCAGAAATCGGGGGAAGTTTCACCAGTCACATACAGGCTGATATGAAAAATCCCTAAACGGCATTTCCCTGGTAAGAAACATTTATTTTGGACAACATGGGGACATGGTGCAAGTTCTTGATGCAACTGTCCACGAGTCTATGTTGGTTTAACGTATTTGTCTCTGAATGATCATGCACTGCTGATGAGAACGTAGCTCATGTGAGCAGATGTTATGCAATACGTCCACACTGACCCTAGATGTCTGTTATTCCGTGCGAGGGCCACAGAAAAACACAAACATTGGAGGGTAATTTATTTATTACATGTGGTCCCTAGGTCAAACTTAAGAAAGGATAACTTTCTTTTTTTCAACCTGGACCTTATCTCTAGGAGTTTATACATGCATTTACTCACCAGCAAAATTTCTGTATCACTTTGACTCCTTCGGGCAATATTTACATTAAACCGCCCTCCGGCATACATCCATATAATGGGAGAGATGGGGCAGCCTCCCCATAAGGCAGGGCTGTCCAATTTGGGGCCTGGAGGCCAAACTTGGCCGCAAACTATTATTTTTGGGCTGCTGACCATTGTCTTTTTTTTTTTTTTTTTCTTCAAAATTATGATTTTTCTGAGAAATGTGAATAGTTCTTTTGATAGTTAAAGGAATAGTTCACCCACAAAATGATTTAACTTTATTTTTCAATTACCCTCATGGTGAGCAAGACTCTGGAGCACTTTTTTAATATCTCAAATGCAGCCGGAGATCAGGACGACTTTTATTTTCCACCCAACTTTCATATAATGGAGTTAAATTGGGCCCGAGCCAACAAGGTCCATAAAAGTCCACAAAAATTTGTCAATACTCCTCCATACTGCTCCTTCAATGTAATCCAAGTGTCGTGAGTGGGTAGCGTCCAGAATTTACTCGAAACTACGCCATTTAATATATTTTTAGAGCCTAAATAGAAGTACATCGCACCTGCTAGCACACCGATGCGCGTTCATGAAACTCTGGAAGACACAGCAGACGAGATCGCGCATTCTCTTTTTCTTTCTTTCTTTCTTTTAAAGCAATATCCAACCTCTTGTGTTTGCCCCGGTTTTTCTGCAGCTCTGTTGCTCTTAGCACAATGTAAACAGCGAATGTCTTCTTCTTCGCTTGCATTATCGGCAGAGTAGGCTTTGAACGCAGAGGCTTCCGTAGTTTCGTGAACGCACATATGCGTCTTCGCAGAAGTAAGAAGTACTACTGCTTTCCATGTTGGCAGATACGAGGTAATTGGGACTTGATCCCGAATCAATGGCGGCACCGCAAGATGACGCAACACAAAACGCTCGTCGGATTAGTCTATAAGGCATTATCTGCAGCAAAACCCCTTCATTTCACCAATACCTTAAGTAGAATGAACGAACGAAGGAGTACTGTTGTCCTGTCATGCAGTTACATGGCTGCATGACTGACTGGGTCCGGCTATAAAGGTGCATCCCGCAGTCTCCACCTCTCTATCCTCCATAACCACCACTCAAGCCCTCAGACACGAATCATCCAGACACTGGCTTGTTGGAACATCTGCCTTCATTAGGGCTGTTGCGATTGAGGAATTCCCCCTGCAGTGAGTCAAGGCGGCTCAATATTGCTATATGCAATATAATTGCGCGCACACCCCCCCCCCCCCCCCCCCCCCCCCCCCCCCCCCCCCATCTATCTATTTCGCCAATGTCTTTGTTAATTGTTAAATTACCAAAGTCATGGCAATATTTCCTTTGAAACATGGCGGTTGCACATTAAAAAAAGTTTTAAAAAAAAGACATGTCAATTTTACAACGCTTTATTAAACGCAGTTCAAAGGACAGTAACGGCAGCTTTTACGGACCGCTCTTTTAAATTGTCTGGCTCACCCTTTTCATTTGGCTGAAAGCCGAAATGCTCCCATTAGGGCAAAGTAACATTTGGTTTTGATGCCAGTGCAGCTGCCATTGTATCCTTCTCAACTGTTGTCCTGAGATGTGGTGATTGCGGTGGCCCATCATGCAGCGCGGTGAGCTTCTTAATATCGCGATATTTCATTTTTGCGATTACTGTGACAGCCCTAGTCTTCATGGACACTAAATTATCATGTTTGTGTCGGTTATCAACACACAGCCGACTGCGTCACTATGTAAGTCTATGGTGTTCCTGTTTATCACCATAGGACTCAACAACGTAGGAAAATATTTTGATAGTTGTAACATTAGGCCATTTCATCATTTTATCCTCCCAGTTCAGTGTCGCAGCAGGTGAGCAAGTAATGAAACACATTCTTTTATATGAAATAAATGAGAATGTTACCATATGAGGACATCACTATTCAATGCAAATGAACGCAGATCTTACTCGATCGGAAGAGCTTGGCAGCAACTGATCGACTGTGAAAGTAAACCGGAAATGTCCGTTAATCTCGTCTATAAGATAAATGGTCTATGTGGCCCCAAAAATCCTTCCTTTAAAACAATATTTAGGTGGACATGTATACATAACAAGTTCACTATGATGTGAAAAACACTAATGGATCGTAACTAATATTTATTGAGTATTTTAGGTAAAGTTAAATTCCGGGTCAAATTTGACCCGCCAACCGCCAAGACGTCTGCAGCTTTTGAACACATTACAAGATTATTTATTTATTTTATATACTTTATTCATCCCAATGAACGGGCCAATTAGGAAATTCATTCTCTGCACTTTCACCCATCTTAGGTTGAACCTGAGAGCAGTCGGCTGCTCTCAGGTTTAAAGCGCCCTATCTATTGAGAGAAACTTCAGTTTTATAATTTGCTCGGGTCTTATTTGCTCCAGTCGTCAGGCTAACAAACCCTCCTGGAGCCGAGTGCTCCAGCTGGGCGTAAAAAAGAAGGTCGTAACTAGTTCTGTTTAACCCTTTAACACTTCAATTTATTCACTATTATATAAAAAAACTGAATAACAGCAGTTAAAAATAATACAAAGCAAGACTGGAATGAAAGAAAATACAATGTGATATTAATAAATTAATTACAATAATGACAACAAATCAATAGCTAGTAAAATAAGAATGAATGAAGCAAATAGATAAAATAAATCAGTGTGGTAAAAACAAACATGACTTTCAGGATGCAGCTGGATTTCTTAACAGCTTTGCTATTTTGCTTTAAAAAGGTCTAAAACATAATTTCCCCCTTTTCCAGTCTGAAATCAGATATATTCAGAGTACAGGGGAGAAAGTTTTATTTCTGACTGTTTAATTCAAGTTGTTTGCTAATTAAATAATGAAGATGTGTAAAAGTCTGGCTGCTGCTCTGATGGAAATTTGCATGTTGCCTTCAGGCAACACTGAACTACATCAATTTGCAGGAAATGTTGCTGTTGTGTGTTTATGTTGAAAATCATATCACTCTTCGTGGTGCTCCTTCAGCACAGAGCAGCAACGCACCGCAGGAAAGATCCCGAAACTCAGAGAAACGTTTGTTAAAATGACGCAGTGGTTATCAGACTGGAATTGGACTCCAGTTTCGAGAGGCTTAATGGTTTCATACCAAGTCCAATCAGCTGCTGTCAGGTCTCCTTTTACTCTGCAACAGGTGTTTTATTTGATTTAAATACTTTATTAATTATAATTATCAATATTATTAGAATACATAATAATATGTATGACTATATATATATATATATATATATATATACATACATACACACACTGTATGATATATATTATTATGCAAATATACTGAAATACTTGATTACTTCAATTTTTGCTTTACTTTCTTAATTTTTAATTAATTTAACCCCCCACCCCCTCCCCCCATTTATTTATTTGTTTAATCTTTTCTGAATTTTCTATAAAACAGGTTTAGTATTTGTATTCATTAGTGTAATGTTGGGAGAACAGTGTCCAGTTTCATTTCATACATTTAATGTTGTCATGGCAACAACAACTGCTTAGTGATTTTCTATGCTGTTGAGTTTATTTGCTTCTAATTTAATCTACACTTTCACCCTCCTAATTATCTGTTTATTTTACATCCAATTCTGAACAAATTTATTGTTAATAATATTATTATTGTTATTATTATTATTATTATTAATCCTTTATTTTGTAAAATGCTTCATGCCTCTGTGGTTGTCATTCAAAAAATGCAAATAGAAATGCAGAGAATGTGCAGAGACTTCTGTTTCCTGCTGTTTCCATGGAAACAAACCATTTGTAAACAAGCCTCTCAGTCAGCAGTCAGAAACAAGACAGAGAAAGAGACCAAATAAAGCGACTCTAGCAGCAGAAATGGAGATGAAGCACGATCCCAACCAGCAGCAGCAGCGGTCGGCCCTCTGCAAGCTAGCCAAGATGCTGCAGGAGTCCCACGAAGAGAAGAAGCTGCTGCTTTCACTCGTGGAGCAGATGAAGGTGCAGCTCCAGAGTGCCAAAGTTCACGTCAGCAACCAGGAAGAAAAGAGCAGCGAGCTCGTTGCCCAGCTGGAGGCACAGAAAACAGAGACAGAGCAGCTCCATCTGGAGATGGAGAGCCTGAAGGAAGCTCTGCAGACGGCCCGAGGAGACCGTGATGCACTTCAGCAGAGACTGCAGCAGATGAAGCGCACGGTGGCTCCAGAACGGCCCAGAAACACGAGCAGCTTTGCTCAACAGCTGCACAACATACAGCAAGATCTGTCAGATATGAAGGAGGTCCTGGAGGCTCTGAAGAACGGCTCAGAGGCAGAGAAAGAGCTGAAAGCTGCTCATGAGATGGAGAAAGAAAAGACTTCAGCTCTTCAACAAGAACTAGAGCAGCTCCAGAGACACGAGAGGCAGGAGAGCAGCTTCCACGCAGAGAGGCCGTTAGCAGACCTGCTCATCAGACGGGCCAGAGACCGCCTGCAGGACCAGCAGCCCAGCATCTCCCAGAGGAGGTCCCCGACCCCCGCTGAGGACGCTCAGACCCACGAGGAGGAGGGGGCCGCCCCACAACAAGGTCCTCCAAGAAAATCCAGCAAGTCCCCAAAGTGGACAAACATGAAAGCCATGCTGGGACTGAAGAAGAGGATCAGCGATCCAGAGGAGGCCGATCCAGACTCAGATAAAAGATGATAAATAAATACAGTAAAATCTCTGATCAGTGGGTTTTTCTGGTGAAAAGAACTTTTAATATTACTGAAGACACATTAGAGAAAGCGTTCTGCATGACCATAATTAATAATAATAATGGATTAGATTTATAATACGCTTTTCAAGACACTCAAAGCGCTCACAGTAGGTCCATTATTCATTCATTCCTCATTCATTCTTGGTGATGGTAAGCTGTAGCCACAGCTGCCTGGGGGAGGCTGATGGAAATGTGGCAGCCATTTCTTACCTACAGCCCCTCTGACCACCACCGGAACATTTACAAACCAGTGATGTCCTCACTGGAGGTAAGGAGTGGTAAAGTGCATCCGTCATGTTCTTTATAACAGCAGAAAATCATTCTCTGATGTGAGGCAGTAACTGATTTTTCTCCTGGGTCACTTTGGGAAAACCCAACTGAATAGATGTGACAACAAAATAACAATCAAGTGCTTTTGAAAAACGATATTACTACAGCCGAGCTGGAATAGAATAAATGTACACCAATTCATGTGAAATTACTAAAACAGTAAAACAAAGTAGTATATGAGTATATGAAAACGCATCTTAGTGCATATGAGAAATCAACATTTCAGTCAGTCATTATAATCTCAAACAGCTCAAACTATGAAAACCTGGACACACAAAGTTTGTACTTTCCACTTAGGGCTGGGCGATATTGCCTTTTACTAATATCCCGATATTTTTATGGCATGTCACGATGCACGATATAAATCTCAATATTTTACCTTAGCCTTGAATTAATGTTTTAATGCATATAATCACATCAGTGAGATGATTCTGTGTCTGCATTAAACATTACTGTTCATACTGCGTTAACATATGCTGATTTTAAACATTCGTGCCAAAAGCGTGAAATCATAACTAAAATTGATCAAAACGGTATTTACTGAACAGTTAAAGCAGTGACATAAACATCATGTGATTTTAAAACAAAACAAAGTGCCTACGATGTACATTAAAAAAGGGAATAAATAAGTTGATAGTTATTAAAAGTAAGTTAAAACGTTTGATTTCAGATCTAATTAGTGTGACACATCTTTTTCTTAAAAAGCTCTTTGTTAAAATGTTTGCTCAGCAATGCAAGGAAGTGAGTGCTCTAACCTTAACGAGAATCTTTGTGATTTTTCTCCGGCAGTGTTGCAGCGAGTTATCAGAGAAAGCAGTGTGGAAACAACTCATGTGTACACCAAATATGTTCTACACGCGTGACCTTCGGAAAACTTAAACTGAACCTTTCATGTTCATCATAATGGCAGAAAATCCTTCCCTGAGATGGGGCAGTAATTGTTATTTCTCCTGAGTTCACATAAACCAGGAAGTGTTTCTTTAAAGTAGTGATGTCATAGCAGTAAAAACTAGTTCATGTTGTTGGTATTGCTGCATAAGTCAAATCTCTAAAAAAAAACAGCATTTTCTACAGCGGGGGGATTGTTTTGGCTCGCCAGACCTCACTTCCTCGGTAAAATGGTTGGGTGCGGTAATGATATGCAGCTTGGAGACCACATTGACTTAATTTTGATTGGCTATAAACTTATTTAAAGAGAGTAGGTCAAGCTGCGGTCGGACTTTGCTAAAGGCTAACTGTTAGCAACATGTTAATTTCAGACAGTGAGCTACGTTTATCAGACAAGACAGCATTTAGAAAATAAATAAACTTACAGGTAATGACAAGGTTGTGGCCCCCTCCCCTCAGTGTTGCTGCAGAAGTTTTCTTTTAAATCCATTTGTTTGAAAATCCAGACCTGATTGCACAGAAGTTACTCAGCTACACTCACACAGTTGAATCAGCTGAGGGAGGGGGAGAGTGAAGCGCAGGATGGAAGGAGAGGGGGGCTGTTTTCTTGATAGTGTGCTCTTATTGGAGCAATTGAACTACATAGAATGATAAGCTGCTGTCTGATTCAACCGTTTCTGAACAAAGAGACAAAGCTGACAGACCATAAACAGGAACTGTGATTCTCACTCTGGACATTCACATGGCCTCATCAGTGCACAACAGATCATATTATACCCCCAAAACCTCAGAAAAGTGAAATCTGATGTCATGGCACCTTTAAAAGAGAGGGGGAGGGGATAAAACTCTCCTTCACAAACACCGCATTGTTTTGGAATCATGTGAACTCTGATGTCAGAGTAGGTGAAGTCATGTGAATTCCACAGCTGAACAATAACCTATGAACGGCGAGACAACGGCAGGTTAGCAGCTAGACATCATCGTTTAGCATCCATCTTCTTTCTTAACCTCACCTCTACAGCTGAGGCTTTACTCTCCCGGCCAGCACCTTCTTGATTGCCGCCAGAAACATCCTCCTCCCTTTTGACTGACTCGGCCCCAGCAGGATCCTGGAAACATTAGCTTTAGCTTAGCTTTAGCTTAGCTTTAGCCGGCGCAGCTGCTGGAACTTCTGCAAGCTTCAGTGTTTGTTTCTCACTATTCCTCTCAACATCTGGAGCTCAAAGCCAGAGGTGGGACTCATAAACACCTGTACACGTGATTCCGTGATAAAAACGCTTTGCGCTGGCCGTCCCATTGTTTTCCTACAGAGAGAGCGGTGGCACCGACTCACGAACCGTGGAGAGATGACTCACTCCGCCTGCATCCCGCTGGACTGCTGCCGCGTCAGAGCGGGACACTGTGTTTTCTCTGCTGCCTCTTCAGCACAAAATCCTGAGGCAAGCGAGGATTTCTGACCGCAGAGTAACTAGATGAGGAAAGAAACTCCTGTCCCTCCAGACTGAGCTCATGTTTGGCTTCCAGGACGTCTTCTCTTCCTTCCAGTACGATTCATGTCAGCTGCTCGGTCACTTTCAGCAGCTCGGACCAACTTTTCTCCACATTTGTTTTCCGAAAATATGTAAAAGTGCTTTGTATGAGCCGTGAGACGGTGTTGCTGTTAGCAGACACATCTGTGGAGTCAAAGGGAAAATGTCCTGCTGCTCAGTTTTGTTGAGGTGTAACGTGCCCGGTTGTCGGTGGAAGTAAACACACGGACGCGGTCGCTGTTTGGCGGACATTCATGCCCCAGATGATTCGCTGGAGCGGAGTCCATCTCCTCTAAGTGGAGATTCATCAGCAACAGTCGCTTAAACACTGAAAACCTCAACAAATACATAATGATGGCTGCTAAAATAAAATAACATACATCAGATAAACAGGAACAGATTTTTTTTAAACGGTCTGAAGACCGTGGACCTCTAAAAGGTCTAAATGTGACACCAAGCATCTTGTACACGGTTTAAGAATGAAAACTAATTAAGAGGTGACTTATTTTCCACATTCTCATGTCTCCGCATATATCTGTGGCCGTCAGCTGATGATGTCGTATTCAGAGTCGCCTCCTGCTGTGATCCATGTTTTTATCAGTAGAGTTGGGAGTGTTCGCCTGGCCTTTGTCACTTCCAGTCTGTTGCTGCGGTGCTATTTTCAGGTGGAGTGGCAGGAAAGCCCTGTCGGACTAGTATTTGTACATTTTTACATTGGCAATGTCCAGTATGGACCTGATTCACGACAAGGGCTTCTACATATGTTTAAAATGAAAGTTGGTCTTTTAGTCTTTGTAAGTATTGTGCTGTGTTAATTACAGTCATTGGTTGAAACGTGAAGCACTCACGTTGCTCATAGAACAAAATCTCGCGAGATTTTGTTAGTAAAATAGATAAATGCTGCATTTTTATATATTGATATATCGGCATATAAAATATCGCGATATTTCAGTTTAGCAATGTTTTGCTCCACCCTTACTGATGTAGAACGTGATTCTGCTGGAAACTCACCAACATTTATGGCCCATCCTCGATCTACAGCCAGTTTTCCAGCCTGCGGAAGACAAGACATCAACACAGATGTTTATACTGAGAAAACAAACCAACACGATGCCAGATACAGCTGAACCCCCACCATGCTGATTATCTCACATGAGGAAGGTCTTCATCTCTAAAAGAAACACATTTTTCATTTCTTGGTGCCCTTTTGTGCTTTAACATTTGCTTTGCATGTGAGCGGCAGCGCTTGATTAAAAGGTTTTAAATGGCAGCCGACGTGTCCGTCGGAGTCCCGTCATCACGTCCTGGAATTAAAGGACCTCTCAGAGAGACCTCCCAGCGCAGGTCAAGCAAATGTTTGCAGAAACAGCTGGAGAGCACTTCATTTTCACAGAAGTGTGGACAAGGTTTGCTGAGCTCGTCATGACGGCTTCAGTGCCGGGGAGGGAAATCACCCTCCTACACACCTGCAACGACCACGCTCAGCGTTAACATCTCCGACTCAGGCTGAGAACAAAGCTGCTCCTGACCCTGCACTGGTGAAAGGAAGCAGCTACGCCGTGAGCCGAACTGGTCGCATTCTGACGCTTGGATTTCACTCGCTAACAGGGTTTGTCCAGTCCAGGATTGTTTAACCCTGCAGATCCTCATCCTGGCGTTACGTGTGGGATCATGTGATCAGATCAGGAAGGAAAACAAAGGTCAACAACATCCGATTGTTTCCGCTTGTGTTGCTTTGTTTTCCCTCTGTGTTTTCATGGGAAAGCTGGACAGAGGAAGAGTTAATCCCTCTAAACTAACAGATTAAATCTTCCTGCTGGGAGAGAAAGTGATGAAGGTATGATGGTGGAGGACGGATCACCAGCCTGTAAAACAGGACATGAAGACAGAAATCCACAAAGTAGCACAAAGTGAAGGAAATGTTCAGTACCTGGTTAAATGATGCTGATGTTTAACTGATGGAGCTCTGACAGTTGTCCTGTTATTTGATCGTTCTCTACGACTCTGGTTAGACTTACAGCAATTTTTTTTCCCATTTAACCTCTTAACCAGCAACAGACTGTCCTCTGTTTCAACTCGTCCCGCTCACTCTTTTGAAAAACCAGCTAACTGCAGGTGGGCTTGCTCCACTGTTGTAAAGACGCATTACCATTGGTTAGGGGGTGGGGAGGCAACGGCAGTGCTGCGTTTGAGGGCGCTTGAAAAAAAATTTGTTAAGAATGGAAACTGCTGGGGAAGCAGCATCAGAATCAGAGACTTGAAGAAACTAAACAAGCTGATCAAGAAAGCTGGTTCTGTGCTGGGAATAACTCTGGAGCCGCTGGAGCTGATCGTTCAAAAAAGAATGCTGCACAAGCTGATGAAGATGATGGAGGACACTTCCCATCCTCTCCACAACACGGTAAAGAATCAACAGTGTGTGTTCAGTGGGAGGCTGCGTCAAGTTCGCTGTAGGACGGAGAGATACAGAAATTCATTCCTGCCAGCAGCATCACCCTAAAGAACAAGACTAACTGACTTTTTTGTTTATTTAAAAAAAGAAAGAAAAAAAAAAGTGAGCTTTTACAATACTGAATTTCCTTCGGGGATGAATAAAGTATTTTTCATTTCATTTCATTTTACTTGTGATGCAGCTCATGATTAAAAATGCTTCAGAATCTTTGTGGGTAGAAAAGAGATCACAGGTACTGTATGTGTGAATTGAGATCGCAATTTTTTAACGATTATACGTGCAGCCCTGCTGCGCACACCGAATCAGCCTTCTGAAATGGGAAGTTGCTGAAATGGAACAGCCCGGCTGACCAGAATTTCCCATAGGGTGCCAGTCCCGTTGCCTAGCAACTGCAGATGGCATTCTTTCTGCTAATTCCTTCAGATATGTTGTAAAAACTAAATGGAGCCGGGTATTTTATTCCTTTTCATTCATCTGTCGTTACCTGAACGTCACCCCACTAACTGGTCGTTAAAATCTCAATAATGTCAATCAAATGCATTTTCTGAGGGAAAAAACTTTTTAAGCTTAACCACATATTTAAAAAATTTCCACAGAGACTATCTGTTGTTTCTAGCCAGTAAAAACCTTCATTTGACACCTAAAATCTACAAATATATCCAAATATTACACTCAGAGCCCTGCTGCTTACTCCCTGTCATCTTGTGCGAAATTAATTCTGGGAGAGACGAGGCCGTGAGGATACACCGCCAGTAGCCTTCGTTACAGGCCAAGCAGAGTGCGGGTTTGTAGGATCCCTTACCAAAAAGTAGTAAATGCAAGTATACTTTAAGTATACTACTTTTAAACTGCACGGTGGTGTGGTGGTTAGCACCGCAGCCTCACAGTAGGAAGGTCGCTAGTTCAATTCCCAGCTGGGGAGGGGGTATGCGTGGATTCTCTCCGGGTACTCCGGCTTCCTCCCACCGTCCAAAGACATGCATGTTAGGTGAACTGGTCACTCTAAATTGTCACTAGGTATAAATGTGAGTGTGAATGGTTGTCTGTCTCTCTGTGTTGGCCCTGTGACAGACTGGCGACCTGTTCAGAGTGTACCTGGCTCTCATAATAGCTGGGATAGACACCAGTAACCCCCCTGACCCTGAACTGGATAAGCGGTACAGAAAACTTTAAATAAGACAGTATACTTTCAGTCTACTATGTACTTATCAGAAATATACACTGCCTGGCCAAAAAAAAAAGTCGCCACCTGGATGTAACTAAGCAAATAGGTACGAGCCTCCTATTGGATAATTACTGCATGGGCGATTATCTTTCAGCTGGCAACAAGTTATTTAACCCCAACTGGTGCAATGAGTTGCTTCTCATTTCCTAAACAACCATGTGGAAAGACACATCCGTGGTCTTGGAAAAGATGTTAGTCTGTCTGAGAAGGGTCAAATCATTGGCATCAAGGGGTGAAAACATCTAAAGAGATGCAGAAACTACTAAAACTGGGTTCAGAACAGTTCAACGCATTATGAAAAACTGGAAGGATAGTGGACCATCGTCTTCCAGGAAGAAATGTGGCCGGAAAGGCAGATGAAGTGATGCAGCATCATGCCTAGTGCTACTGTATGAGCCTGTGGGGGCAGTGTGATGATCTGGGGTTGCTGCAGTTGCTCAGGTACAGGTTCAGCAACAGTATGAGCTCAGATAATGAGGTCAGCTGATACCTGAATATACTGAATGACCAGGTTATTCCATCAATGGATGTTTCTTTCTGGATGGCACGGCCATATTCCAAGATGACCGTGCCAGAATTTATCGGGCTCAGATTGTGAAAGATGGTTCAGGGATCATCAGACATCATTTTCACACATGGATTGGCCCCCACAGAGTCCAGACCTGAACCCCATTGAGAATCTTTGGGATGTGCTGTGGTCAGACTCTACAATCATCATCAAGATCTTGGTGAAAAATTGATGCAACAGGATGCAAATAAATCTGGTGACATTGCAGAAGCTTCTGGAAACACAGCGAATGCTGCCGCAATCAAAGCTAAAGGCGGTGCAACGAAATGTTAAATGTTTGACCTTTTTTTTGTTGGCGGCTTTTTTTTTTTGGCCGGGCAACTTAAAGTTTACTTGGCATTTACTAATAAATGAAGAGTTCTTTTCCAAAACGAGTTAACCACCATTTAGAAAAAACAGAGTTAACTGCTTTTCGGCGCTGTCGGGTACAAACCTCCTATCTCCATTTGACATAATTAAAACCCTCTACATCATGTGAGTGTGATTTGGTGAAAATATTCAAAAAATAAATGAAGCGTTTCTATGCAGAAGCAGTTAAATCTGTTTTTTCTAAATGGTGGTTAACTCGTTTTGGAAAAGAACTCTTCAAATATACTAGAAGTTTAACATATTTAGCCTATACTTATATCTAAACTTTTGAACAATATAATTTTATGGTAGTACATTCATAGTACATTTTCAAACATCGTTTGATACAAACATTTCTTTGATACTAAAAGTTTAAATGTTACTGGGCCATTTGGTGGAGTCAAATAAAACACCTGAATCTATTTTTGACATAAATTTTGTAATATTTATTTCACTCAAGGTGGAGTAGAAGTATAAGGCAATTTTGAGTATACTGTATTTGAAAACAAATTTTTAAATAATAAAATGTGAACTATAAGTGTATCAGTAAACTCATAGCAAACCTAAAAGGTTACTTTCTTAAAAGTCTACTTCATTGTTGCCAACTTAGCGACTTTGTCGCTATATCTAGTGACTTTTCAGACCCCTCTAGCGACTTATTTTCAAAAAAGCGTATAACGACAAATCCAGCGACTTTTCCTGGTGATCATGGAGACAGATAAAGTTTATATGGCTCCACCCGTTCATCCGGAGCTGCCTGCCATCAGCCCCTCCCTCCCTGTTTCCCGGCACTCAGGCCCCGTCCCAATACCCGCCCTAAACCCTACACCCTTGTATGAAGTGCGCACTTGGCAGAAGTGCGCATTAAGGGTTGGAGTGTGCAGGTTGCAAGTGCAGGAAAAAGGGAGAATTGGGACAGTGATGGTTCCTCCATTTTGCACCACGTCATTTCATGTCATTGCTTCCAAACTCAGTTTCATCTCTGTTCCTGGTGAAGGGGCGTCATTTTCAAACATAAACTGAATAAAGTTCATTTCATCTGTTCTTGTAAAATAGATGTTATGAAATCCACACAAGTTTACACAAATGTATAATAATGATTAAATTGTTGCTCTGGGACTGTTATCGTTAGCATAGAATGTCCATAAATGTCTACATGTCCATAAAAACATGTATAAGTTCTTTGAGTTACATTGGGAACTGAGACCCGTGTTAATCACATGAGTTGTAAGGCTTACGGAAGTATGGCTACATAATTATTCTATTATTAATTTCATTGTAAATAGATGCTTTGGTATTGTATACTTATCTATTTTTTGATGGTTCCTTTTAAAATGTTTGCTTAGTATTGTATTTTAATTTTGTTAACCTGTTTTTGTTGATTTTATGTTCAAAATTTATGTTGATCTGGACCCCAGGAAGAATATTCTTCACCGGTGAAGACTAATGGGGATCCATAATAAACTAAACTAAACTAAACTAAACTAAACTAAACTAAACTATGTCAGGTGAACAGGTTTCCCTTGTTAAAGACGCTGCGTCTCGACTGGACTTACCTGTAAATAAAGTGTTTAAATAAAAAAATAAATTTAGCTACTTTTATCAGTAAACTGATAACTTTCATTATTCAAATGCTTTGAATTTTAATATTAAAAATATATTTCGAAGTAACAGGGCAAACTTCAGTAATTATTTCACATACAGCATAAAAGATTAAATATTTCAATGTTTACATCTGAAATGACTTTTTTTTCACCACAGGCAGGAGCTCATCACCAAACATGGACATGTTCCGCCTTTATGGTTCAAAACGTCACATGCAGCAATGAATTATGGGCAATATGCTTCAGCGAAGTCTGCATGGATGCGGACTTCACTGAAGTGTGGATTGAGGGCGCAAAAGGGGCGTGACGGACTTCCGCCCTCGAGCAGCCCTGGAGAATTGGGGGACACAACGCACTTAAACCCCTCAACGGGAGCGCGCATTCTAGGGGCGCAAGGGTGGAAGTGCGGGTATTGGGACGAGGCCTCACTCACTGCTCCCGCTGTCCCTCTGCAGACACTGTGAAATGACCACGCCTCCTCATCTACATTATTTCCCATGATGCCTTGTGGCACAACTGGGTCTTCTTTGCACCATGACTCAAATATGTATGTCACCACTTCAGTACCCTTGTTAATGTACATTGTAGCACGTCAATAATAAGTAGAAGATGCCTTTAATCAGTACTGTGCTTGTGTGAAGTTGACTTTTTACTCAGTGATGTCATTTACCGACTGCTGATGAGGTCTGAGTCACTTAATTGCGATTATTCTTGCTGAAGAGTTGGCAACAGTGGTCTTCTTTCTTAAGCTAGAAGGACATTGATAAGTTTACTGTTAGAATACTACCAGTATACATAGAAAAATACTTTTCGTATACTTAAAAGTGTTCTTTGCAAGAGTAAAAGTAAGCTTAAAGTTTTACTATGTGTAAACTAACAGTATACCTAGAAGTATATTTTGAGTATACTTTAAAGTGTACTATTTAAAAATAAAAGTAAGCTTGAAGTTTTAGTACGAGTACACTCACAGTATACCAGAAGATTACTTTAAGTATACTTAAAAGTATACTTTTAAATACTTAAATTGGGCCAATTTAGTCCTAAGAAGTACACTTGTTAGTATACTGGTAGTACACTGATAGTAGTGTACTTGGTACATAAAAGTTCACTTGGGGGATATGCTTTAGTATACTTGAGTATACTTAATGACATGTACTTTAAGGAATACTTCTTTTTGGTGAGGGATTTGGAGGCTTTTGAGATGGGACAGCACCTGACGCATCGCTGTGGCGTATGCAGCTGACGAATCCGCGCGATGAAGTCTGCCGATCCTGAAATGAAATTCTGCTTAAGCAAGCTGGAAGTCAGCGCTGGCCAGATGTTTTCCTGCTTTCTAAAGAAATGCTGAAAAGCATTTTTATAATGTAGTTTCCAGAAAGAAGCCTCCTAAGTCCAGGTAGAGGTCCCGGAGCCTTTTCATATGTTTCTCTGAGGAAAATCCAGAGTTAATATGCAGGATTTATTTATTCTGCACAGCAGAGGAGGCTTAGATAGAATGACGACATCAAAAGATGAAAATAAATAATCCTCAGACGGACAGTGTAAGTGAGAGAGTTGATGTAGTTTTATACATTTAAAGTGGTGGTAATTGAATGAATGCAGAATAATCAGATGATTCTCTGATGGCAGCAGGAACATCTGTGATGGTAACTGTACGCAGTCATGGACACATGATCTGCTTCTCCTGCAGATGTTGGACTCTCCACCTCATCTTCATTCATTTTCTCACAACTGTTTAGTTCTGCATGTTGCTCATATTTCATATGCCACACCTTGTACCAGAGCCTGACAATAACAATGCATTAATTAAGCCCCACTATGACAGCATAATTAGCATATTTCCAATTTCCAGGTCTAATGTAGCTTCACTGAATACTAAATCCAGACGTTTGTCTCCTCCTGATGCAGACATGTAGGAGGCCGGTTGCTCCGCTGCTCCTCTATAAAACCACAGAGAGTTTATCTAAAACATTTAATCTAGCATGTCATCACCAGCATCAGAACACGACTGTCCTCAGTGGCTGATGGACGGTGTCATAAGAAACTCGGCTGCAGCTGAAGGCAGGTCAGGTTTCCCTCTTGGATGAAAAGGCACTTAACCAAGTACACCCGGAGCCAAGTGTGTCGCAGAGCTGATGGGAAGAGACATGAGGAGGAAGCTGCGTAAAAGCTGGTATGGCTCTCTGAGGGTGAGTAAAAACACTCATCAGCATGTATGCTCACATCCACGTTCACCACTAAGTTCATCGGCACAAGTCCGTCACGTCCAGCAGGACCCACATCTGATCTCCTCGTCAATTATCTCTGCAGCAGAAACATGATCATGGATGAGCATCCTCGTCTGCAGCCGCTGTGGAGGTCAACGAGGACAACAACCAGGACTGGACCTCAGAGACGGACCACGATTAGACAAAACCTCCACCAGGCTTTTCACCAGCAACAATCATTCGTCCACTTAACCCTTAAAGTGGAAATGCAACGCTCAACCAACCTAACTTTATGCACTAGACTGAGTCCTGGTCTTATCAATAATTATATACCAAACGTAAAAAATATAAGCATATAAAAGAAAAACGTTGCCAAGTTTGACGTTTTTAGGACAAGAGCGCCGCCATCTTGCAGTACTCTAAGCTCTGACGTCACCGGGTTGGTTTCCCCTCTGACTCCACATGAAATCAATAGAAATAAGCATCTACGCTGCACTATGATGAACAAGCTGGAACATGTTTTAGAAGATTAATATGATGGAAAGTGAAGCTGGGAGGCCAGTCCAGCATCCAGATCCTGCACCGATGCATTCCAGCCATTTCACCGTGTGACTGAGGAGAGAGGACGAGACACCGGTCCTGGTGTCAGGAGGGGGGGGGTTGGCAGCACCTGTAGGTGTGGCTGCAGTTCAGATGCTGGAGGCTGCGTTGCATTTCCACTTTAAACTTTCAAAATAAAACTTTAACTGTTCCTGATCCACCTGATTTAATGTAAACCAGCAGCACCAGAACCTTTAACAGAACACAGATCAACAGTGACCAAGCCTTTCTCATCTGCAGACCATTCTCTCAGGCACTGAAACAAACACACAACAGAAACTATTTCCATGTTTCCACTTTTTCCTCATTTCCAGTTATTTCTGCTACTATTTACCTTCTATCCTCACAAACCAACTCCAACTCAGCTGCATCAGAAACATCTTATTCTTTATTCCAGCCATAGAGGACCATTATTTTCCTTCTTTTCAGACACACATAGAACTTTCTGCTCACTTGCTGATCTTTGGCTGCTCCTGATTGGACGTTACTGTCAATCTAAGCTCTCTGATTGGTGGAAAGTTTGACAGGAAGTATCTTTATCATCATCTCCAGGTCTAAATAGAGGTCTCTTAGCAACATAGTGATGTTTTTATTATGAAATTGGGATAAATAATGGTGTCATCATGGATCATTGTGGATTCACCAGATAGTCTCTGAATAAACACGACATTTAGAGGGTGGATTGTAAACATCCCTGGATGGGATATAAATGCTGGAAAACTTCCACAGATCACCTAAAAGGTAAACTATCCATCACAATTACCCCACAGAGTTACACCTTACTGTTCCTGAGACACTGATGAGAGAGGATATAGACCTTGGGAGGGGGGGGGGGGGGGGGGGGGAAATGATAAAAAAATCATCCCCCCCCTCAACGAGGGTGAACAGCAGGAAAATTGGAAGAAAATGTGAATATGATCAACTATAAACGTGACTGTAAAGAACAGGAATAAGAGGTGAGGGATATCTACCATTATCGTTCCTCCGGTCTGGGTCCGTAAAGGCCTCAACACTTTCCGCTGTACCAGGAAGTTGGGCAGAAACAGGAGAGGTGGGATTTCTGTGATCGTCGCCACCACCAGAGACCACTACAGTGAACAGAAAACACAGTTAGGATGTAAACCATTCAGAGCTGCGTGATGTCGACCAAAACATTTAGTTTCAACATCATCAGAATGAGGAAGAAAGGGGATTGAAGTGACTTTGAACGTGGCAATATTGTTGGTCTGAGTATTTACTGGGATTTCCACATACAACCATCTCTAGGGTTTCCAGAGAATGGTCTAAAGAAGAGAAAATATCCAGTGAGCAGCAGTTGTCTGGACCAGAATGCAGCAGAAGACCAGACCGGGTGCCACTCCTGTCAGCTAAGAACATGAAACTGAGGCTACAATTCACACACACTCACCAACACACGACAATAGAAGATGGAGAAACGTTGCTGGTCTGATGAGTCTCCATTTCAGCTCCACATTCAGATGCTTGGCTCAGAATTTGCTGGAAGCATCATGAAAGCATGGATCCATCCTGCCTTGGATCAAGACTTCAGCCTGCTGCTGGTGTAATGGTGTGGGGGAGGTTTTCTCAGTACCAATGAGGCAGTTTAACCACGTTGGTTAAACCGGTATTGTTGCTGACCGTGTCCAACCCTTTATGACCACAGTGGAGCATCTTCTGATGCTTCTTCCAACAGGATGACGCATCATGTCACAAAGATCACATCATCTCCAACATGACCATGAGTTCACTGGACTCCAATGTTCTCCACAGTCAGTCCAACGGAGCAGCTTTGGAATGTAGTGGAGCTAAACTGGTAAAGACCGTAGGGAGTGATGGATAACTGCTTTCAAACAGGACAGCAGTGAATGATGCAGATCCACCTCGGCTGAGCCTCCATGATGTGGTCTTACGTCTGGTCCTGCAGCTTCTGTTTTCAGCTTTACCTTCCCCGCAGCACAAACTCCTTCATCAGAGTTTCCTCTGACCCACAAAAACGCTTTCTAACGCACTTCTAAAAGGAAGGCAATCTGAGACTGTATCCTCGGGATGATGAATTAAAGCAGAATAACTGAAAGGGAAGCTGTTTCTGTTGAGCATGTCTGCAGTTTGTTCCACTCCAGTGGCGTCGCCAGCCGGCTTCAGCCCCGTATGTTTTGAGTTTAGCCCTGGGTATGAATTTACTGTTTAACCACCTTTTCCTGAAAAAAAATCTGATGAAAATCCAAATGACCCAGCTTTCTACCAGCACTTGAACGCACCATCAATGCGTGAAGGTCCAGCCTAGCTCCTGTTGGTGTGGTGCGTTAGCAAGCGTGTGTGTGTAAAGTCTGAGGTCCGATAAGCCCCCGTCTTTGATGTCAGACGAAGCTAAAGTAATTTAGTCAGCATGTGCGCATGTGCAGAGGAGAGCAGCAGTCAGATTAAACAGCGCCATAAAGTATCTATCAGCAAATGAGAGCGGAGATGGACAGAAAATATGAGAGAAAGCAGCAGTTACATCCTCAGCTTTTCAGCAGAAAAGTAAAAGGTAAGATATCACGGTGGTGACCCTTTTTCTCCTTAAAAACAATATGAAAAAGTCAACATGAACCCCCCCAACATGCAAAAAACGAGGCTGAAGTTAGCAGCAACTCCTTTCCCAGCTTCTGTTTCTATTTTGGCTTAAAGGGCAATTCCACTCACATAATTTTCAACTGACAACATTTAACGAGGTTCTGTGTAAAAACTACAACATGTAGACTTTTCAAACCTGGACTCAGATGTTCTTTAGAGACTGTAGATTAATTAAAGCACAGTTTCTGATTTGTGAAACATATAAATGAATAATTGAGGAGAAAAGAGAACAAATGAGGAAAAAACTGAGTAGGAGAAAAGGAGAAGATGTGATGAGGAGAAGAGAACAAACGAGGAAGAAAAGAAGAGCAAATAATGAGATAAGAAGAGCAGGTGAGAAGAGAACGTGTGATGATGAGGGTCAGTGATGAGTCAAAGAGAAGACAAAAGGTGAATATTGTATGAACTGTTACGCACGAGTGCAGCGCACGTGTTTTAGCAACATAATGGTCAACAATTCATTGATTTTGTGGTTAATTATTTTTTTATTAAAATGACAATTTATCCACTCCATTATGTCTATTATTGTCTTCTAAAACACATTTTAGTAGTGAAAGACTAGAGAAAAGCTCGTCTAATTTTTTCAAATATACACCTGGTGCATTTTCCCCCCCATACCCCCCCCCCAATCCCCCCCCCCCACTTCCCCCCCTCTTTTCTTTTTTTATTTTTTTTTTTTTTTTTATTTAATCTTTTTTTTTTACAATTAAAATTCCCCTTTTTATTTTTTTTTCCTTTTTTTTTTTTTTTTCATTTTTTTTAATTTTACTCCGGGCTAAGCCCAGGTTGTCCTTAAAGGCTGGAGACGCCCCTGTTCCACTCCCTGTATCACCATATCATGAGGAAGAGTGTGTACAGTCAGATGGTCAGACCAAAATGTGTATTACCGAATGTAAGCTGGAATGTCAGCTGTTCTGGATTATGTGTGTGTAGAGAGAAACAGAGGACAGGTGTGAGGAAGATGAACCACAGAGACAGAAACCAGATCTGACCTACCTTCAGCCTGTTCAGGTAGCGTTTGGTGTGGACGACCAGCAGATCCTCTTCTGTGGCTTCACAGGCCTCCACGACGTTCCCATCAGTGATGAACTGCTCCTCTGAGACACAGACAGGTCTATGAGGCGCGAGACTCAGTGCGCTGCGCGCGAGATCGACTGACTCGCGCAAAATCGTGTGACCAGCGCGCGAGGCTGAATAAGAAACGCGCGGGGGCGAATGTATGACATGTGCGCGAGACAGAATGACCAGCGCGCGCGAACGTATGACACGCGCGCGGGAATGGACAAGAGGCGCGCGGGGGCGAATGTATGACATGTGCGCGAGACTGAATGACCAGCGCGCGCGAATGTGATCCGCGAGCGAGACTGAATGACCTGCGCGTGAGAGTGAAAGAGTTTTAAGTAAAAGACCCCCAGAACCAAAGTAATCTGTGAAAACCTGAGTAATCCATGTGAAAACGTTATAGTACCCCCCCCCCCCCCCCTTTTTATTTGTCGTTCTTTATTCTGTCAGTTTAAGTCTAAGACAAGACTTTCTTCTTGATTTTATTACAATTTTTATTTTATTACACTAAATAATGTATAATAAACTTTGTTAAACGTTCTGCCGACTTTATGCATGTTCTGATGTTATAAGTAAGCTTCTCCTATTTAGTCGTATTTAATCTTCCCCAGGAAAGTATAAACTGTCATTATAATATGGGCAGAGGTGTGTAAAGTACTCAAATATTCTTTATAATAATAATAAAACAATAATACTCAAGTAGGAGTTGCACTAGCCTACTTCAATATATTTTTAATCAATGAAAACTGGCAAGTATCTATCCAAGAAAATACTCAAGAGTAAAGACTTATTTCATTAAAAGGCCACTCAAGTGCCCTTAGAATTAACTGATAAGAAAATATAACATGTTATCATACAGACAAAAATGTAAAGTTCTGGCATTTTAAAGGCTAAAATGAAATGAAATAAAATGAAGTACAAAAACATGATTCCATAACAACAAATTCAGGTAGAAGAAACACTTTTCCAGTTTTTTTTTAAATACACAAAACAAAAATCATGCTATTACTTAGTTAGTAATGTAAATATAGGCCCACTGTGTATTAGAATATAGTAACGCACTTCCAGTGCTAAATGGCATAACATTTAAATAAAACCTGAGCATAAACAATGAGCCATTTTGTAACATTCTCATTTTAATTTGAAACCGTACGCGTCTGTATCTGATTTGTCCTTTATTCATTCACATAAGTTGCTTGCTGTGAGTAACAAGAAATTTTGGTCACATAAGTGTAAAAGGTACAGTCTGTAAGTATTCATGAACGTAATTTCCCCCCAAATTTTCACGTAAATACAACCAGTTACTACCCACTTTTGCATATGGCTCGGTTCCTTCTGTAAAGTCAGACCTGTTGGATGTTTCAGTGATTAGCACCCAAAAGTCAGACCATGTGAAAATAGCAAATCTGATTCGAGCAAAACTTACTCTTCCTAGGAATTGATAGACGAGTCCTAGCCAAGTGCACAGAAGTACAGTACACTTCCCAATGCTACAATGATTAAAAAACAACTTGCATACAATGGTTTTCTTCAAATAGAAAGCAAAAAGCAGGTTGAACACTTGAACAGAGTCTCCATTTGGTACATTGTACAATTAATTTCTGTACTCAGATATGTCCTACAAGTGTGTACGGTCTGTGTGTGTGTTTTTTACATCTTTGTGAAGGTATTTATATGTAGGGATAGGTTGGGGATGTGCTTGTATGTTAACTTCTGTGAAGTATACTACTACTAATAATAACAAAATAAATGTCAAGCAGGACAGAAAATTAAAAGTGTGTGCCTTTTATAGATGTGTTTTGTTTTTTGTTTTTTACAGTATTTAACTTTTTTGTTACCTTATTAAAACATTGTGCTTAATCTAATGTTGGGCAAGGAAAAAGGTAAAATGTCTACTATTGTATTGCAGTTCTAATTTAAATATAAAAGTTTTTGGCCAGCAGGTTTACTTGACAGTCTCAACCAGAGACTGTGTTTATAACAGTCTTCATCATGTGATCAAAGGTGAGGGTCAAGTCAAACCCAAGTTTTGAGGGAGAGAAAATGTATATATAACTGCAAAAATACAATTAACAGAATTAACTGTTAAGCATTACTGTCTCACTGAACTAGCTTGAATGAGAACATGTCATATGTGCACAGCTTCAACACCTACAGCAGTTAAGGGTTTGTGCTGATGTTCTGCTTCAGTACAGCTGTGGACAGGAGGAACCACTGGCACGCTGAGCTGGGAGAAGTGGGCCGTCTGGAACAGCAGAGTCACTGTATGGTAGCAGTACTAGCCACACAGGAACAACTGCACTTCACCATTACAGCAGGAACTGCATCTCTGAGGACGACCTGTTGAGCAGTCATCTTCAGTCATTACATTTTATTCAGATGTGCTTTCAAACTGTTGAGATGAAATGGAGTTTCCTCCTGAAAACATTTAAATATACTCTTTTCAAATGGAGCTTGTGTTTTCCAACACAGGAAGTCATTTAGTTGTAATCAATAAATAAAATATGCTTTCTGATGCAGCCTGTTTGAGAGATTTATCAGTTTACCATATTAATCTGATGCAATTTTCTAATCTTACATGTCGTGTTTTCATCAGCTGCAAGTAGAAAATCATCATTACAGAAATAAAGGCTTGAAAACCTCTGTTTTATTACAAACGGACACAATTTTTGAGCTCTTCAGAGAACGCATGCCAAAACAAAACAAAACTAAATAACTTATGGATCAAGGTCAGATCAATCATCCAAATGATGAAAATCCAAAAATGATGCAAAAAAAATCCAAATGATGCAATAAATTTGAGCCAGAACAGTCAGGTGAACTCTGAGAAACTACCAACGCCGCCCTGCTTTAAACTGTGAGGTCTGTCGAGCCTTCGGCTAAAAAAAAGGCCACCCCCAACCTCTCTTTACCGGCTCTTTGACACAAAAACAAAAGCACCTAAAGGCAATGTGTACTTTAACACAAATAGAACATGTCAGGCTAAACACTTGAATGATTGATAATGTTCAGATGGTTCAGATACTTAATTAGCCCATTTTTATACTAAATGTCTACAAATAATACCAATCGACTAGCATAAGCTAAAGCTAACGTTAACCACAAAGTTTAAGCAAAATAAGACTCACCTTCGAATCCGTGGATGTGAGATGATGCGTACATCTTAAAACCTTTTATTAATTTACTCAAGAGGTGCTTTGGATGATGATTCACAGATGCGGTGGACACAGGCTGTAATCGTCAGCTGGTTCAAGCCCTGCAAATGTTTTCCGTAGACCGGAAGTGACACGTTCGCATTTGCCCAAATACGGAAGTTGACGTGCAAAGAGCCCATAGCCAATAGCTGGTAGGCAACGAAGTGACGTTGTTAAAGGGGGAAACTTGGAAATGTCAAATAGAATTTTGGTGCAGATAACGCGTGCGACAAAATTTCAGATTGCAAGGATTTCAGATGTGGCAGTGACAAAACTTTTTTTTTTTTTTTAAAGATAAGCTTAACCATAGAAGAAAGACGACACAACTAAGAAAAAAAATAAAAATACTCAGGTAAAAATGAGGCCCCAACTGAGTGATTACTCACAGCAAGCAACTTGTGTGAATGAATAAAGGACAAATCAGATACAGACGCGTACGGTTTCAAGTTAAATAAGAATGTTACAAAATGGCTCATTGTTTATGCTCAGGTTTTATTTAAATGTTATGCCATTTAGCACTGGAAGTGCTTTACTATATTCTAATACAAAGCGGGCCTATATTTACATTATTAACTAAGTAATAGCATAATTTTTGTTTTGTGTATTTAAAAAAAAAAAACTTTGGGAAAGTGTTTCTTCTACCTGAATTTGTTGTTATGGAATCATGTTTTTGTACTTCATTTTATTTCATTTCATTTTAGCCTTTAAAATGCCATTTTTGTCTGTATGATAACATGTTATATTTTCTTATCGGTTAATTTTAAGGGCACTTGAGTGGCCTTTTAATGATATAAGTCTTTACTCTTGAGTATTTTCTTGGATAGATACTTGCCAGTTTTCATTGATTAAAAATATATTGAAGTAGGCTAGTGCAACTCCTACTTGAGTATTATTGTTATTATTATTATAAAGAATATTTGAGTTCTTTACACACTTCTGCCCATATTATAATGACGGTTTATACTTTCCTGGGGAAGATTAAAGACGACTAAATAGGAGAAGCTTACTTATAACATCAGAACATGCATAAAGTCGGCAGAACGTTTAACAAAGTTTATTATACATTATTTAGTGTAATAAAATAAAAATTGTAATAAAATCAAGAAGAAAGTCTTGTCTTAGACTTAAACTGACAGAATAAAGAACGACAAAGAAAAAGGGGGGGGGTGTACTATATAACGTTTTCACATGGATTACTCAGGTTTTCACAGATTACTTAGGTTCTGAGGGTCTTTTTACTTAAAACTTTTTCACTCTCGCACACGGGTCATTCAGTCTCGCTCGAGGGTCAGACGTTGGCGCGCGCTGGTCATTCAGTCTCACGCACATGTCATACGTTTCTCCCGTGCTTCTTCTTTGCTCTCGCGGGCATCACATGTTCGCGCGCGCTGGTCACACGGTTTTGCGCGAGTCATTCGATCTCAGAGTCTCGCGAGTGTCTGTACGTCCTGCTGTTGGCCTCTTTGGTGCTTTATACAGGTCACACGGGATGAGAGCAAAACGTGGAACGTGGACAGAAACAACGAACACGTGGAAGACGGACAGAGACAACGAACGCGTGGAACACGGACAGAGACAACAAACACATCAAACACAGACAGACACAAAATGTCAAACATGGATAAAGACAACAAACAAGTGGAACATGGACAGAGACAAGAGGACCATCTAGTGTTTCCAGATTCCTATACAGTTGTGCTCAAATGTTTTTATCCCCTCTTAGAAAAGCGTAATTTCACAATAGTTATTCAAATAACTAGAAACTGAAAAATTCTGGCCACTGTTGTCATGGTTACTTCTTTCATTCTCAAATATTATGAGAGATGCAACATTGCAGTTACCACATCAGTATTGTTTACACTGGACGCTACCCACTAAGGACACTTGGATTACATTGAACGAGCAGTATGGAGGAATATTGACAAGTTTTTGTGGACTTTTACGGACCTTTTTGGTTTGGTCCCAATCGAACTCCATTATATAAAAGTTGGGGAAAAACGACAAGCCTTCCTGATCGCCGGCTGCATTTGAAATATTAAAGAAGTGCTCCAGAGTCTTACTCACCATGAGGGTAAGTGGAAAATAAAGTTACATCATTCTGTGGGTGTACTATTCCTTTAAGAGTTGCACAAATTGGTTTATTGAGTATTGGTAAGCAAAAAAAAAAAAGAAAAGAAAAAAAAGTCAATATCGAACATTCCTTATATTCACATTTACTAGTCATCCTGCAGGCCAGACTGGACCCTCTGTTGGGCTGGTTTTGTCCCCTAAGCCTCATTTGACACCCCTGATCTATGAAAGATTTTTTTTTTAGGTTTTGGAGCTGAACTTACATCTGAACAATAGAAATACTCGAGACATCTACCTGAACACCAGTTATTTTAGTTTATTTTCTTTGCTCTGCATAAGCAAAAGCCACATGACTGGACCGTGTCCAATGCAGTCACACCAACACAATTTCCCTCTGGGATAAATTAAGTATTTTTATTTAATTTCATTACATGGAAACACAGCCACTGATCAAAATTTACCAACAACTAACACATTCAAATGTTTTAGGCAGAAATCGTTAATAGTAGAAAAGTGGTCTTCCTACAGGTTTTTACTGTAAGTTCTGCATAGCTTGATGGAGAAGCATCCCAGAGAGACAGATGTTTGCCTGAAGCAAGAGTCTGTCTGAATCTCTCAGGAGTCCCTACAGGAGAATAACAGCCAACACCTGAGTGACACTTCAGAGAAATGACTGAGTTCAAAAACACTGCAGCAGCTTACAGACCAAAACATTTCAAAAGCAAAACGTCATACTTCCTGCTTGCTTTGGTTGACAAAATGACCCAGTTTCAGTCCCTGGTACCAAACCCCCCCCCCCCCCCCCCCCCCCCCCCCCCCCCCCCCCCCCCCCTTCCCCCCCCTTCCCCCCTTCCTCTCCCCCCCCCCCCCCCCCCCTCCCCTCCCCCCTCCCCTTCCCCCCTCCTTTCCCCTCCCCCCCCCCCCCCCCCCCTCCCCCCCCCCCCCCCCCCCCCCCCCCCTCCCCCTAATCTTCTCTCCCTTTCTTATTCTCTCCCTCCTTGGTGGTTGGTTCTTTTCTTTTTTCTTTTCTTCTTTTTTTTTTTTTTTTACCTTTTTAATAAACTTTTTTTTTAAATCCTTTCCTATATACCTCTCCTTCTTCTTTTTTTTTTATATATCGTTCCCGTTTCTCTTTCTTATTTTTTTATTTAAGGAGTACTGGTGATGAAATAGGATAGAGGGGAGCCCTAACCCCCTCCCCTTTTTCTTGTTTTTTTTTTTTAAATTCCTTTTCTTTTTTCTTCTTTTTTTTTTTTTTTTACTTATCCTTTTTATTTTTCCTTGTTTTTTTTTTTTTTTCTCTTTGAATTTTTTCCTTTTTTTCTTCCCCCTTTTTTTTCTTCCTTTTTTTTTTATTTTTTTTTTTTTTAAAATAATTTTTTTTTTTTTTTTTTTTTTCTATCACTTTTTTTTCTTTTTTTTTTCCTTCCTAATAAACCTTTTCCTCCTCTTCCTTCTTTTTTTTTTTCTTTTTTTTTTTTTTTTTTCTTTTTTTTTTTTTTTTTTTTTTTTTTTTTTTTTTTTTTTTTTTTTTTTTTTTTTTTGTTTTTTTTTTTCTCCCTTTTTTTTTTTTTTTTTTTTTTTTTTTACCTCAATACAAGCCCAGCAAGAACAGACAGTCTATTCAACATGAAGCTGGTGCTGAATGTTGGAACCCCCCTCCCTGCAGATCCTGCAGTCCAGCAGATGTCTGCAGACTCCAGGGAGCAGCAATGCTAACATGTAACATACTGTAGCAACATGATGGAGAAACTGAACTAAAAGACCCCACCAAGCATCGGGCATGTAAGAAAAGCATGAGAACAGCACTGTCCACTTTAGAGCTGCTGACCATTTCTCCACATAAACAAGGTGTCATATGAAGGCAGAGACTCGGCTGGTTCCAAACATGTCCGTCTCATCACTGTGGGACAGAAACTCTGGCAGCTGCAGCCAATCAGAAATCAGCTCTTTTGCTGTTTTTATTCCAGCTCTACAAAACTCTGCTAATCTGTTCTATGACTCTGCCTTTGTGTGAAATTATGATGGTTATGATCATGATGGTTTCCATGGAGATAAAGGGGGTTTATAGTGAAGTATCATCTTCCTGTTGTATACTATGTTGTAGGGTATGATTAATCGATTAATTGACCAACTATCAATATAGTCGGTGACTAATTTCATAATCAACGAATCACTTATTGTTTTTTAAGCTTTGTTTTTCCTCTGAAAATTGCCACTGTACCTTCAACTGCCTTTCTGTCTGGTCAGCTTTTCTTGAATTGTACATTGACATAAATAAACAAACACACCAGTCAAAAGTTTGAACATGTTTTTCCACGTATTCAATGAGAAAGTGTCCAAACCTTTGACTGGTATTGTCAATGTGCTACAATTTTTATGATCCGATTAGTCGACTAATTGCCAAAATAGCTGGCGACTAGTTGATTATCAAAACAATAGTTTGTGGCAGCCCTACTATGTTGGGCTGCACTTCTTTCTGGATCCTCACGGTGTTTCTAAGGTGAATGTGGGGGCTATCCCCTGGATTCTCCTGACTGACCATTAAGGGCGCATTCAGAAAGCACAGTCCGTAAGTCTCAGTCTAATTGGGGACTCAGTTCGGCTGGCGGTGGGGGGTCTTCCAGACTGAGATCGTGTTCACTTTGCACCATAGCCAAACGAGCCTAACCTTTTGAATAATGTTCTCAATCTCTCCAGAGGTGGCGCTGCATTCGGATTCACCATAGGCGAGGACAAGACATACAACGAACAAGAAGGTTCTCACAACTTCCGTTTCCTCCACAAAACCACATTATTTTTGTGCGTACGTACGAGGAGCTGGATATACTTTCATCAGACCAAATACCTATTAAAGGGACACTGTGTAATTGGGAGCAGCTCCCTCGTACTTTTCATGCTGCATTCGCGTGAAACCGGGCAGACCGACGACATCCGCTGCATGTAAAGTTATCACCGGCCTCTATGTGAAGACGTGGTCCGTCAGTTACAGTGACATCAGTCCACATCTGATTTGTTGTCATGGCGATGTCGTATTGTTTTCCCTGACCCATGTTTTACCGTCTTTCGCTCGGCTTCATTGATTAAAATGACATCTGGTTTGTTACCAACGGCCGTCTGCACGTGAACCCAGCATCAGTGAGACGCTGGTTTCTCCCCACTGCAGCGCGGTGACTTTTCAAAGGCATTACCTCGAACTGAGCTGAAAACTCCGGTGTGTCCGGTGAGTTTCTGTGTTTTCCTACTGTCACGCTTCTCCTGAACGTAAAAACATGGCGATACGACATGGCAGCCTCCCCCGAGCCGACCCGCTCGATGTGTAAATGAATGATACGAACGGCAAATTTAGAACTTAGAGGAGCACTTCAGTTTGTTGATGGGAGTGATTAGTGATTAATGAAAAAACACTTTTGAACCAAATTATCAGTTTTTGTGAATAAATAACAGGAGAACTTACACAATATCCCTTTAAAGCTTTTACTTCTTTGTCACGCCACGAGCCATTTTTAAAAGTACTGCAGTTCCATACA